>APFE030243151.1:2651-101979 GCA_000404065.3 Pinus taeda
TTGACTGCGTTCAACATGTCTCTATAACTGCGTTTGTATTCCTTGAATATTGTGCATAAGGTCTCCCTCTATTAACTGCGTAAGGTCTCCACATTGTGCATACATATTTCTGCATATGTATCTTTATTACCAGCGCATTGATTTGCATATTAGGGCACTATTACCAGCATACTGATCTACGTATTAGGGCATTATTACTAGCGTACTGATCTGCGTATATCCTCATCATGAATAGCGTGTATTGATCTCTATTATAGCACTGAACTGTGGCTCCTTCGATGCCCCAAGATGTAGACTATATACCTCTGTCCAAACGTTGTTCTTCTGTTGTAGCATCGAACCCTTTTCTCAGAGATCTGAACTTCTGTTTAGCCCTAAAAGACCTTCGCTGTTCCTTCATCATCTATCCGAATTCCTGTTTGATATCCGAACTTGTTTCAGAGAGATCCGAGCTTGATGACTGTAATTTAGGGCTGTAAATAGGACCTGTGGTAAGGCTCCTTCCATGCCTCTTTTAGTGAGAGCAACTAGGGCTTCTTGAACAGCGTGCAGGCTAGGGAATCATCTGCGTGCAAACTAGGGCAGCGTATTCCTTTATGTGATTCTCCTCACCAAAAACCCAAGACGTGGAGAGGAGAAGATCACACGAAGAATGTGTGCACAAATGACTTCAAATCCTCTTCTATTTATACTAAAAATTGGATGATGAATAGATACGTCTATTGGGCTTCTGAGCCTACTCAAGTTGCTGGTCGGCTTGATAATAATTACATAAACAAAACAAATTCATATCTCCATAAATACTTATCGGAATCGGATGATCTTTAGATCAATCCTACACCTCTCGACGAGAGGGATCCAATAAAAATATCAGCTGCCATAAATAAGCTGACCCACATGGAGTTTGGCCCTAGTTGTCAATTTTAACACGTGGTAAGGCTTTGGTGAATATGTGCGCTACTTGCTCATTTGTGGAAATGTACTCAAGCTTGACAATTCCTTTTTGGAGATAGTCTCTAATGAAGTGATACTTGATGTCAATATGCTTTGACCTGTCATGCAAAACTGGATTCTCCATGAGTTTTATGCAACTCTGTTTATCACAGTAAATTACTGAAGGTCTCATTGCTTGACCAAATAGACCAAACAACATCTTGTGAAGCCATGTGGCCTCACAACTAGCCAAACTAGCAGCCATATACTCTGCCTCAGCTGAGCTCAATGCAACTGACTGTTGTTTCCGGTTGATCCACGACACAACTACCGAACCCAATGCAAAACAACACCCAGAAGTACTCTTCCTATTTGAAGCACAACCTGCCCAATCTAAATCTGTGTACCCTGCCAGTCTCACTCCATCACCCTGTCTATAATCCAAAACAAAATCCACAGTCCCCTGCAAGTAACGAAGAATGTGTTTTGCAGCCACCCAGTGCACTCTCCTGGGCTCACACATGAACTGACTCATAGTGTTAACTGCAAAACATATATTTGGTAGAGTGTTGACCAAATACATCAAACAACCAATCAGCTGTCTGTATAGAGTAGGATCCACCAACTCGGAATCAGAAGCGTGAAGCTTCTTCCAGTTAGTGATCATAGGTGTAGACATGGGTTTGCAGTCCTCCATGTGAAATCTGCTAAGAATATCCATAATGTACTTTCTTTGTCCCAGGAAGAAATGCCCCTCCTCTTGCCACACCTCCAATCCTAGAAAACAATGCATCAAGCTGATATCCTTCATCTCAAACTCTGAAGCAAGATCTCTCTTGCAGCCCTCAATGAGTCTCTTTGCACTAGTGATGATCAAGTCATCAGCATACAACACCAGAATGAGAGGCTCCTCACCCACCACAATGAAGTATAGGTTTTGATCAGCCTCACTCTTTGTGAAACTCAACTATTGCAAGTATGTATCAATCCTCGAGTACCAAGCTCTAGGAGCTTGCTTTAGGCCATAAAGTGCCTTTTTCAATCTGCATACATGAGACTCCTTCCCATGCACCTCAAAGCCCTACGGCTGCTCAATATAAACCTCCTCCTGAATGAAGCCATTGAGAAATGCGGTCTTCACATCCCTCTGGTGTATCTTCCAACCCATCTCTGCTGCAATCGATATAATGGAGTGAATAGATGTATACTGAGCTACGGGAGCGAAGGTCTCCTCGTAGTCAACTCCCTCTACCTGTGAGAACCCTCTCGCCACAAATCGAGTCTTGAACTTTTCGATGTTGCCATCTGCAGCATGCTTTATCTTGTAGAGCCATCTGGAAATAACAATTGATTTACCTTCAGGCCTCGACACTACCTCCCAAACATCCTTCTTCATAATAGAAGAATACTCCTCCATCATGGCCTCTCTCCATACCTGCTGGCAGGCTGCCTCCTCATAACTACAAGGCTCGGAGTCAACAATGCTTGTTACCAATGCCATGTAACTACAAAAACGCTCAAGTGGTTTACTCTCTCTAACCTGTCTCTTTGGCTCAACAACTGATGTGGCTTCGCGCAAGGTATCTTGAAGCCACTTGGGCTTCCTTTTCATTGAGCATACTTCTCCCACCTGAGTGAAAGAATCCTCATCATCATCAGAAGCCTGAACTCCTGAAGGCCTGCCAACTGTCCTCATGCCTGAATCTGTGCCTATAAATGCTGAAGTATCTTGCGAAATTGTCCATTATTGGACTACTCTGTGAACTGCTTTGCGGACAGCCCTGCATGCTGCCCGAAGTACCACCCATCTGACTCTGAGAGTCACTGCTCACTGATGGACCTGACATTGTAATCGATGTATCTCCTGATCCCTGACTACTGGATTCCTGTGACTGACTCAGTAGCTCTTGAGGGTCTGGTGACTCTAGATACTCTAACTCCCGTGACCTCCTGAAAGCTCTCTCCTCCTTGAATTTCACATCCTGCCTGACAACCACTTTCCTCTGCGTAGGAATATAAATCCGATAAGCTTTTGAGGTCTCGCTATAACCCATAAAGATGCCCTTGTCTGCAATGGTCTTTAGCTTGGTCCTATTCTCCTTGGGGACATAGGAATATGTAAGGCACCCAAAGATACGAAAGTGCCCAACATCAGGCTTCTTCCCAGAAAATGCCTCCTCTAGAGTTACATTCCCCAAGGCACGATGTGGACTCCTGTTCTGCAAGTACACAACAGTGTTGCAGGCCTTTGCCCACAAAAATAAAGGTAATCCCTGATCATGAAGCATCAATGTTGTAGGAAACGTCCCCCCCCGGATCTAAACCTCGATCCGTGATTGGTACGGATGCATGGGAAAGCGCCATCCGAAATGCGCTTCTTAAAAACTAAAATGCGTTTCGGACTGATAAACACGCTTCCTGGAAATTCCGGAAGTGTGTGCCCGAAATGCGTTTCGGTTTTTCTGAAGCGCATTTTGTACAACGCTTTGGCCATACGAATTGCCACACTTCGGAGGACAAAGCATATGGATCGCGTACAATTCTATACACGCTTCCTTCATTTCTACCGCGCGGCCAAAAAAACGTTGTTTTTTTATTTTTTTGTATTTTGACTTGTTGGGAGTGGGTCCACCTTGGGTTAGGGTGAGGAATGAAGGGATTTAAGCCCCCATTCATCTCGTATTTTCTCACTTTGAGTTTATGAGAGTTGGAGAGGAGAGCTTGGAGGAGTGAAGGAGGAGGAGCTAGGAGGAGGAGGAGGAGCTTGGAGTAGGAGCTGGGAGGACTTCATCTACAAGAGCTAAAGAGGTAAGTGCAAACCTCAAACTCCCTTATTATTTTGACATTTTTTTTTTGTATTTTTCTCCTCCCTCTCCTACTCTTTCCCATTGTTTCTATTTGCTCATTTAATTGCAGGTTGTCCACCACCTATATCCATATTCCAAGATGGTGTTCTTTTGGCTTCTATGTATCATTCCACTTTTGGTTTTAATGATGGCAGGGGGGAGTAGGAATAGAAGGGAAGAAGCACAAGAGGACAGTGGTCCCAATATGAGTGACCCAATGTATGATGAGGAGGAAGGGTTTGAAGAGGAAGGGGATGAAGTTGAACCTGACGGGAAAACTGAAACACTAGAGGGGAAAGTTGCATTAACACCCTTGTGGAACTATGTGACCAAACTTGAAGGGGGAAAAGGGTGGTGGAAGCTATAAATTTTTGTGCCCTCATCGTTGTCATGGAGGAAAACCGTTTAGTGGTTCATATACCCGTTTGAGGAGGCATTTTTGTGGGGTGACGGACAATGATAATAAAAACGCTGTTATGGGGATACAAATTTGCCCAAACATTTCATTTGAACAAAGAAGAAAATACATCCAAATAGAGGAGGTTGCACAACAAAAGGCAAGAAACAAAAACTCATTCTAATCAAGTGCAACCTCTAGATTTGGTAGCTCATCTCCTTATGGTACTTTTGGAAGCTCTGGAGGTAAAAGAACAATAGGGGATTTCCTTAATGTTGCTGGGAGGGATGATGTGGATGGAAAGATAGTTCGATTTCTTTGTGCTTGCGATGTATCATTAAATGTGCTTCGCTCTCCCTATTGGCATGAAATGGTAAAGGCCATCAATGAAGCCCCAAAAGGATACAAGTCCCCCAACTATGAGAAAGCTAGAACAGTGTTATTAGAAAGTGAAAAAACAAAGGTTCAAAGAGCTTTGACACGTTTTACAAATGAGGGGGTAGATTGTGGGGTATCCATTGTATCAGATGGGTGGACAAATATTAGAAACCAACATTTGATAAATGTTCTTGGTGTTTCTGCTAGTGGTGCAATATTTATTACATGTCATGACTCCTCCTCCATCAGTGCATCTTCCCAAAACATTGCAGATCTCCTATTGCAATCAATCAAAGATGTTGGTCCGCATAATGTGGTTCAAGTGATTACAGATAATGCAACAAATTGTAAGGTAGCAGGATAAATTATTGAGCGTACACATCTACACATATTTTGGTATGGGTGCCTAGTTCACACATTGAACCTTTTGATGCATGATATTGTGAAGCATAAAGAATGTGGGTGGAATAATGAGCTTTACAGGAGAGGGAAGAAACTCATTAAATTCATCACAGGGCATACAAGGGTAAACTACTTCTATCACTTACTCCAAGTTGCAGTTGCTTAAACTTGCAAAGACAAGATTTGCCAGTTATTACCTCACCTTTAGGCGGCTAGGGAAGGTGAGACAAGCTTTAACTAATATGGTGTGTGTTGAAACATGGGATGAAATTAACACTGATAGAGATGGTGCTAATGCAGCCAAGGACACTATTCTTGACATGTACTTTTGGTCACAGGTTAAATATGTTTTGCAATTCATCAAACCAATTTATTACATGATCAAGTTTGGAGATTCAGATCAACCAATAATTGGGGAGGTGTATGAGCAAATGGATAGCATGTTGGGGCAGATTAAAGACATTGTTGAGCCTAGAGATATCACCTTGTACAGTTATATTCGTGCAGAGGTGGAAAACCGATGGGAAATGCTAAATGTTCCATTGCATGCATTAGGATATGTTTTGACACCTAAATACTATCATCCCTAGCACCTTGGGGGGGAAGCAAGAGAAAACCACACCAAGATCAAGAGGTTCACAAAAAATATATGATTGCATTGAGTAAATTAGTCCCTGATGAGGAGGAGGTTGCCATGGTACGGAGACAGTTGAACAACTATACGCTTAACACTGGTCCATTTGGGAGCATGCATGCAATTAGAGATCGAGAGACTTTTTCTTCTCTTGAGTGGTGGAACATGCATGGAGGGGCTACTCCACTTCTATAAACTTTGGCATTGCGGGTGCTATCACAAGTGGTAAACACTTCTTCTATAGAGAGGTGTTGGAGCTCTTATTCTTTCATCCACAATGTTAAAAGGAACATGTTGAGTTTAGACCGGGCAGAGAGCTTGGTTTATGTTCATTACAACTTGCGATTGTTGTCCCATTACTGTGATGATCCAAAGACTAATAAAGACCTTAATATTTGGGACAAGAATCTAGAGGAGCCCAATTTGGAGGATGGAGTGTTGCGATTAGAGCAATTAGAGGATGCTCTTATCCAGGTATGTCCATTGTGGTATGAATTTTCCTTATAAAGCATTTCTCTAATTCATGTTCTTAATTTTTTTTGTTAACTAGTGTTTTTTTTGTATGAATTTTTTGAGCGATTCCAAGATGATGATGATCGTGTTAAGATGCAACCCCCATTTGGTCCCTTGGTTCCTAGGTTCCATGGTTCAACTCCAACAACAGGGGGTTCGTCTTCATCAGTTTCAGTGCCACAACTTCCACAGGCAGCATCTTCTTCATTGCCACCACGTTCTCTTCGTGGTGGAAGGAGGAGAGATTAGTAGATATATTCACAATTTACTACTTTTGTCATAGATTAATCATTAGACGTGTAGGCTTGTGAATTTGAACCTTTTTTGTCTTGGCGGTGACCAAGTGACATATTTTGTAAACATTATTATTTGAATTTTGGACATGACAAATATTGACAGTTGCTCACTTGCTAGATAAATCATAATATGCTCTATGTTTTATGTTTTATAATATGCTTAAATGCTTTATGTTTTATAATATGCTTAAAAATTTGATGTATGTTTGTAATTGCTAGAATATAGATGGTTGATGTTCAAATAATTAATCTTGCTAACAATGCCACATTGTCATCCTCCTCCACTTGTTTGGCTGCCCTGAGATGGTTCTTTCTGATCTCATTCTGAATGCAAGCATCCCACAACCTCTCCCAATCGGGAAGGTTTTCTTGTGCAACAATGTCATCCACAAAATTCTCCCAAGTCTTGGGAGGACCATTTAAAGCAATCCTCACCAACTCAGTGGGTGCAATGATCTCACCTATGACTGCCAACTCATCTCTCACTGAAGTGATCTTTGTGAGGCATGCTGTAGCATTGTCAGTCTTAGCCATTTTAATGGCCTTCAGTTTCTCCTTTAGGACCATTTTTCTGTTTTCATTTGAGCTTTGGTAAAGATTGGTCAAGGTTGTCCACATCTCATGTGCATAAGTCTTTCT
Organism: Pinus taeda; assembly: GCA_000404065.3. Lineage (NCBI taxonomy): Eukaryota > Viridiplantae > Streptophyta > Pinopsida > Pinales > Pinaceae > Pinus > Pinus taeda. The sequence goes on from APFE030243151.1 coordinate 9,690, forward strand.
TCTCACATGACGAATGACATGGTCTTTGATTCCTTCTAGAATCAATCTTTTTGCCTTAACATTCATTTTGTTAAACTTTGCCAACTATACAGGGTTAGCAGATACTACTACTAGGTTCTGTGGTATTTACCATAATGCCCCGGACTTCTGCTTCCTCAAAGATGCTCCGGATTCTCTCCTTCCATGCACTGTAGTTGTTCTGCCCATCCAACTTGTCTTCAACTCTCAAACCCAAAGACATGTTTCACTATTCTACCAAACTGAAATTCTCAAATTTGTGGTAAAGGTTTCTATTTTCGGTGTAAAAATCAGCTTGCTGTAATTTTCACTTTGTTGTCCCAAATTGCACTTTTCAGCCATCCAAACTCTAATACCATGAGAAAATTTTAACCCCCACTCCGGTTATCAGTTTTCCTTATCACTCCATGCATTTAGTTTTAAATCCAAGCATGATAAAAATTCTAAAATTTGGAAATGACAATATTTTTCTGAAAACACAAATTTAGAGATTTCACAACTGCTGAAATTGTAGAAATAAAACACAGCGAAATTATGACAGCGATACAAAGAAAATAACATAGTGGATTTTGGTCAATATGACCCTGGAAAAACCCCCTACAACTCTTGGGGAAAACCAGTTTGAGAGCTCTTCTTTATTTTTGAAAATGCTTTTACGGAGAAACTGAAATACACAATAAGAATTCTAGCAACCACAAATTACAACTTATCTCGATTTTCGTGCTTGAACTCTGCCTCGAAAATCGTGCCAATTAGCAAACAACCAAAACAACTTTTTTTTTTCCAGCAATAAAACAACATTAAATGCTATATGGTTTGCCTCGAAAAATGTGCCCAGAACTTGCTGTACAGACTGTACGGATCATACAGATTTCAGCAGTACAACTGCCTCGAAATTCATGCCCTTGCTGCTGCCCCTCTTCCTTGATTTCTGTGTTGTCCCTCTTCCTCGATATCTGTGCCTTTCTCCTATTGTACGATTTTGCCTTGGGATGCATGCTAATAAATGTTGTTGCCCAGATTTGCTGAAATGTCTTCTTGCTGCACTCCTTCACTTCCTCACTGTTCAGAAATTTTCTCCTTGCTCTCTCTTCTCTCTCTCAAATGCTCATGAAAGAATGAATTGATCTTTACCTCTTCTCTTCTCCTTTTATTCACTAAATGACCTCTTGGGTTACCCTAAGATCTAATGGCTGAGATTCATTTAGATCCAGGGATGAGAATAAATGTGCATTTAATTCTCACTTTTTATTTTTTAACTCACCCACTTAAATAAAGACCCACTTAGCCTTTTATTTCCAGACCCACTTAGCCTTTTATTTCCATAGTCACTTTTTCACTTTCTAATTCTTCATTGACTTTAATAAAGTCACCTTTAAATTAGAATGTAACTTTACCACTTATAAAGTCACTTTTAAATTAGAATGTAACTTTATCACTTAAAGTCACTTTTAAATTAGATTTGACTTTATACCACTTATAAAGTCACTTTAGGAGAAAAGTAAAAATAAATTTGGACACTTTTCCCTAGGCCAAAGATCAAAGCCTTAGGGAACCACTTGTTCTCTGGTACCCAAATTTTAACATATGAGAGGACATTGAGTGATGTAGTGGCCAAGCTCACCACATCTGAAGCACTTAATCTTCGAAATGTTCTTCTTTCTTCTGTGCTACTCATGCCGTCCCTTTGATGCAAGGGCCATGTCCTCCTCTTCCTTCACTTGCTTCATTCCACTGCTGCTACTGCCACTGATGGTGGCCTTCACCAGATCATGCCTCATCTCCTCTTGCTGCAGATCAACCCACATGTGTTCCCAATTTGGTAGTTTTCTCTCCCTAGAATACTCTGGACCAAAACTTGCCAATCTTCAGAAACATTGTTCAACGCTAACCATACAAACTCTATAGGCTGGGGCACTGATCCTACTGAAGCTAGTTGATCCCGGACATCCTGAAGCCTAGTAAGGAAGGGGTCTACACGCTCCCCTTTCTGCATCCTCGTGCATCCAGCTTCTCCTCAAGATACATCTTCCACTGCTTGGAAGAACCTTCGTATAGCGTTGCTAGTGCCTCCCACATCTGCCGGGCAATATCTTTGCCAACTATGTGAGATACCACATGATCTCGAACCCCATCGAGAATTAAAGTCTTAGCTCTTGCCATCTCCTTCTTGTACTTCTTGATCTGGTCTACATTTGCGGGTACATCTACCACACTATCGACATAAGTTTTGAGATCATGCTCATTTAGAAGGCAAGAAATTCTAACCTTCCAAATCACATAGTTGGAGGCTCCGTCCAACCGATCTTGATCTCTCAACCTAGCTGATGCCATCTCTCTAAAAAAAAAGGTCTAATTCCTCCTCTTCTCCTCTGTGTAGCTGTTGCCCAACTATTCACACTCCCTTATGGAGTGAGAAATCCTGCACATAGCTACTGCTACTCTGTTGGGAAAATTTGAACTTCTTGGCTAGAAGTCCCTAGAGGAAAGAAGTCCAACTAAAGCTCTGCTCTGTGTGGAAATTGTTGCGCTGCTCCCTCTGCCTTTGCGAATCTTCGATCCAGAAAAATTGGTCACTGTTGACTCACTCAGAGAAGGAATTTTCCACGAAAATTAGCCCTCTTGGCCAATGGATTGCGTTGCCACTCTGGGATTTCGAAATGTTGCTTACACAGTGTTTTGTAACTCCCTCTTTCGCCTACAATTGACCTCTTCTGCTTATGATCTGTGCTCTAATACCATGTGAAAAATCGGTGACTCAATTCCTACTGCTGCAAACTAATGATATTTCTCCTATTTGTTAAATTACTTTAAACAAATTACTTGTAGTTTTCTACAACAAATATTGAAATACATACACTGCAGTTTACACAAAATAAATACCGCGGTAACTAAATACTACACAGGAGAGAAATAAACACACACACAAATACATTGTTACTTTTGGACAAACGTCCTCAGAAAAACCCAATGTGGGAAAACCGATGCAACAACTGAGGGTTTTATTATTATGCAGTAGTTTCTAAGTACAAATCTCTAGATGCCCAAACAGGGAATCGGATGCAGAGAATAAACTGGCAAAGAGATAGTGAGAAAAATCTCACACTATCACTGGTGATCTGAATCTGATCCAGGATTTGGATGGCTAGCCCCACGCTGCCTCTACGTAGCCTCTGTGTTAGCCTACGTAGATCTGTGTCACATCCTCTAGGCTTTGTGTCACCTCCTCCTCTAATCTTTTGCTCATTGGAACTTCGACTCTCTGGCCCTCCGTTCTCACACCCCGGCTACTGGCTCTAGATTCGATTTCTCCCAACGAAATTTTGGACTCCCTCTGAAGCTCTACGCTGCCTCTTTGAACCTCTCTATGCCTTCTCTGCCCTGCGCTCTTCGGATTTGGAGAACTCTCCTCTGGTCTACTATCCCTGCCCCTCACTGCAAGAAGATCACTCGATCTCTCTTTGGCAACTCAACGCTGCTACTCTTGAGAAAGTCGATCTCTTGATCTCACTATCTCGGTGTCTTTAGCGTGTTCTCCAAGTGCCCATCAAGCTCCTTCTTATAATCTCTCGTTGGAGCACCAACGACCAAGATTAAAACATAATCAAAGGCTAACATTAACTGGGAGTTGATCCTCATCTTCTTCTAGAAAATTTACACCAAATTTAATTAATACCCTTTAATTAATCACATTTCCTAAGTTTAGACTTAGGAATACATTAATAATTAATGATTTTAATTAAACCATCTCTAGGTGGAATTTTCTCAAACGATTTTTGGGTATTGGAGAGTGCATCTGTCTTAGCCTCTCTGCAAAATCTCGAGGCTAGAGCACATCCGATGCTACAGAAATTACCACGAACCTAGTTACATCTTTCAACAAACAGAAGGGTGAAGAACAACCATTGGATCTTCTCAGTTTTGGCAAAGAGATAACTCCTCAGACAGACGAGCATATCTTGTCTAATCTTGTCCTCACCAGTCCTTATGATAACCTTCTTAATGACATCTAGTAGGAAGTTTCCAGCCACACGCTTGCTGTTCATAAATATGGCAATCCTGAAATCACATATCTGGCAGTAGATAATTCTCAGGGAGGACTCATTTCCCAGCAGAAGAAGCCTGAGATAAAATAAACCCCTGAACCTGATACTAGTGCAAATTTTTTTCACAATTTTAGCATGGTTGTCTCATTCCTTTCGGTTGCTGCAGTTATCACCAAGGATGCTTTGTTATAGAATAATTTAAAGGCTGATCCTGATCCATGAATGTACATCCCGGTGTCCTTGAGAGGATAGCAGACTGTTCCTGATTACAATAAGACCTCTGCCATTGTAATGAGGAGGGTTTTCAATATCTGCCTGATCATGAGTCTGTGTCATCCACTTTTCAGTGCTTATTAAGTGGGAGAGGAAGATGAGCCTGCTATGGTGATGCATTTGAACAGATAAGGAAGGCTGGTGGCATGGTGAGGAAGTAGTGAAAGAATATTCCTAAATTACGAAGTGTAGGATCAGTCTCTCTATCGCAGTTTATTATTGTTGAAGCATTGCAAATGATATAGGAATGAATTCCTTCAAGTTGTGCCCCATATTGAAGTGAAAACCATATGAAATTCTGCCCAGAAATGACTTTGCATCATCAATATTGTACTGCAAGTGATATGATGTCAGAGGAATTTAAACTTTTGTTCTGGCATAATAGAGAATCTTTGATTGTTGTAAACTCCAAATGTGCCACTCGATTCATCTCAGGACATGGAACTGAGGGTGGCTGGATTAGCTTCAGAATGTTATTATCTGGTTGAAGGGCTAAGTGAAAACGACGAGGATACTGAGTTACATTATTATGTTCAGCCTAAACACAATGACTGCATGACGAGTTACCAACTGAAGGTTTATAACTTTATATCCCTAGTTCCAAGAAAGTTGCCTTTCATCAGCACAATTGACTCAAGCAGATGGAATGTGCAATCCCTCTGCTGAAATAATATGATGCTGAAGCATGGTCTGCTGTCAAAATCCTTGCGCTGATTGACCTCAGAACTGAGACATCTTTTAAAATTCTTGAGGATAAACTATATGATATGTCAGGCAGTGCCGATAGAAGCCAGGTTTTAAGCCTTAATTGAATGAGACGATCACTGGAATTGAAATGAATCAACCTATGATGTATAAGGAGAAAATTTAGCCATCACAGTTTTCAGTTGTCAACAGATTTGACACCTTTGAGGTGGTTGTAAGCATGGCTAGAGAGGCTTGTACATGTGCAATGCAATCATACCAGAGATTGACAGTGACAGAAATACAAAGACTGTCCCTTATTGGCAGTGTTTGTTCGGGCAGGATATTGTTCACATTCAGTACTTTCAGATAACCACGAGAACAGTGAATATACAGTCTTGATTCTTAATGGCCATTGTTTTGTTGGCTCATTGTAATCATTCTCATCATCTTATCAATTATCTATTATTATATATGTAAGATTCCTTCTTCACAAATTTCTGATTTTCCGCTTAAAATTTTTCTGAATTTCAGTGGACTGAGTCTTCAAATCTATGTTGCAGGAAACGTAGGGCAAGGGGGTGTTTCCGTACGGAAACGGGTACGAAACGCTGAAACGCGTGTGGTACGGCCCTGAAACGCGTTTTAGGCCGTACTGCCACGTTTCATGAAACTGAAATGTGGCCAGTACAGCTTGAAACGCGTTTCAGGGCCGTACGACTCACGTTTCAGCGTTTTACTTGTGTTTTTATTTTTTAGTTTGTTTTCTAATGTATTTTTAGGTTATCCTAGTGACTTCTAGTTGCTTCTAGATGCCTGTCTAAAGTTATAAAAGTGAACTTTTGCCCTAATGTTGATGTGCAGTTCATGGTAATGTTAAATTCTTAAAGTAAAAGTGATATTCTCCTTTATTTTTCATTTTCATCCTTTTACTTAAATTTTTAACATTACCATGAAATGACTCAAGATGTTTGAGAGTGGTTTCGCCCTCATTGGATTTCATATGGAGAAAGGAATTTTAGATCTTACTCAAAATCCAGCAGATTTATTTGTTTTTCAGGATTTCAGGATTGGGGGGATTGCAATGTTTCCATTGGATTTTATCATGTACTAGGGTATGGAACTTGTATTTAATCAAGAGAACGAAGCCCTCTATGCAGGGGAGACTCCCAATAATGAAGAGCATGTAGAGTACTAGGGTATGAAACTTGTATTTAATCAAGAGCACTAAGGTCGTTCGACTATGTAGGAGGAGACTCCCAATCAAGCACGAGACAAGAAATTAGAAATTTCTCGTGGCTGATCTTGGATATTTCTATTTTCATTATGTGATCATTCATGAGTAAATGTGATGTAAATTTAGAGACTTATAGTTTATGCATTGATAATTGACAATTTTATCATAATGTAATAAATTAGAATGTATCATATATGCTTTATGATTGCACATATTTCTTAAATGTCCTAATAGATATATATATATATATTCGCGTTTCCCCGTTTCCAAAATTTGGGGAGGTCGCGTTTTGTATCGCTTCCCGTTCGGAAACTTGTACCTGTTTTCCCATTTCGTGCAACCTAGCTTCAAATAGATTGTTTATACATTGCTGTAGGTGATTATCAAAATTTTAACTCCAAAATGTTACAACAGTAGGCACATGCAACTAAATCACCTTCTAGAGGTTCAAACAGTTTCATTCTACACTCAGAAATTTAGTTGCAGCTAATGCATGGAATAGAAACAATTGGAACAACTTTCTCCCTTTATTTATTTTTATTCTCAGAATACAATACACATATAGGGGGGAATAGTTGAACCTAGGAGTGAGTCCACCTCAGAATACCAGTCAAAGAGGAAGTCCGAATCTGCTGCTTGGTTCAGAATGATCAGCTCCAATACATGTCACAATATGACTGCTAATAGAGAGAAAATAACACCATGCTGACTTGAGATAATGTGTGTGACTTAGCCTCTCGTTCCAGCACATGTACTTCCTTGAAAATCTAGTGACGTGATGCTCTTCGCTTTTACTCTGTGGGACATATGTAGGCTGGTCCCCACAATAAAGTATGCAGGCTCCTTCAGATATTTCCTGGGCCCCAGGAAGCTGGAGAAATTATTGTTCCTATACACAATCTCTCTCAATTGGCTCATATTTATTTCTGGTACTCCAATCTCCATGAAAATCTCCAGCCTGTCAAAAGAAATGGGAAATACTGTATAAAGATATAAAAACGAGTGATAAAGCTTGAGTACCTCAACATTTTATGAAATCTCGTTCTCCAGTGAAGCTCAATGGTGAAATCTGAATGATTTCACTCTCATATTCAGACTAGGGGGTCTCGTTGCAACGCCAAAGTCTGCTATGGCAGCTAGGGCTCCAAAGCCATTAGCTTTCTCTTTCCACTCTGTCCAAGAGCTCTCTCTTCAAACTCACACAATGCACTAATGGATTAAAGTCTCTTCAATTCCCTTCTTTAATGAGTTTAGAATTGTCTTTTCATCGTTTCCTTCCCTTTTGTCTTTTCATCTTCACCTTCCCTTTTTTCTCTTTATCATTTTTTTTTCTTTTTATTAAATTCACTTCTATAATGTCACTTTATGATACTCCACTTTATAAAGTTAAAGTGACATCCAATTTTCCTAGGAAATATTTTCCTTTCTCCTTCTTTAATAAAGTTTCCTTAGGCAAATTTAATCCCCCTTATTAATTATTTTACCGCTTTAGCCTATGGAACCACTTTAGGCTAGTGGATTCCGTCATAAGCTTCCTATGGGGATGGGGACATTACAATATATATATTCTTATATTTTGTAGAAATCATCTTACTCTCGTAAGAGATTGGAATTTTGTTTAGTACATTTGGTAATCGGAGCTATACACTCTCATCTGGATTTTGGCCACATCCAAATGTTTTCAGGATTTCTCTGATCTCTGGGTCGTTGACCAAATCAAGTCGCTGGCCATTTAAAGTTAGGAATTCCCTAGAATAAGAAAAAAACACAACCCCAAAAGAATATCAAGGATTGATTTCCACAACACTATTTGCTGGTCTCCATAGTTGTGGTGGCTAGTCAACTAATCAAAACAATGACACCGTTGTAGCCATAGCACTTGTTAGAATACAACCACTGCTGCACTTGTACCAGTTAACGAACAATCCATTAATGTTTTGCTAAAACACTATTAATGGTCAATTGATAAAAGATTCACTGGAGGAGGAATTTGCTGAAAATATCAATTCTGGGGGTTAACGGAGTATGAGCAATATAAACATTGATGTGGCAGAAAAAAAAAAAAAAAAAACACTACGTTTGATCCTTCAATCTTCAATTTCTTTTGGAAGTTAAGTACTGGTACAATGGACGAGGAGCGGAGGAAACGCGGCGGCTAGGGTTCCTCAGTAAGCGGAGTTCGATCCGCATGGAGAGTGGCAGGGGAGGGAGCTCGGCTCCCTCCTACAAAGATGCAGTAGCCAGCGGAAGTAAGGGGCCCACTGGAAACTGTAAAAGCGATATGAACTACAGATTCAAAGACAAGGAAAAGAATACAGATGGGACCAGAACAAAAGAAAACAACAGCACAAAGGACAAAGAGGAAGAAGACAAAAGTCTGGGTTCAAGAGACAAAAAACTAAAAGGACCTTGCAAACCAAAAACATAAATCGCTCCTCGAGTAATATTAAATGACCCTGCTCTGTAGGAGCACAGGGAACATATGGCAACCTACGCCATAATCTGTAAGTTCATGGGACTATGACCCACTGAAAAGGCTTTACAGACTTGGATCAAGTATCATTGGAAGCCCAAAGGAAGCATTGACCTTCATCTGGGGTCAAAAGGATTCTTCACAGTAGTGTCCTCCAACATTGAAGACAAAGACAAAATATTCGAAGGAGGACCCTATTTTTTTGCTGCAGCAGGTCTCTATATGAGACCTTGGAAAATGAACTTTGTCCCTGAGAGGGAGACTTTCTCCTCGGTTCCTGTGTGGGTAAGGCTCTACTCTCTACCTCTGGATTATTGGCAAGCATAATCGTTGGCTGCCATTGGTAATAAACTAGGACGCTATATTAAAGCTTTTGAAGCCACAAGAAGGGGAAAATACACCTCCTTTGCTAGAATCCACGTGGAAATGGATCTATCAGGAGCACTGCCGGACGAAGTTATTCTGGAAGTTTTGGATGAGGAATGGGTGCAGGCGGTAAACTATGAGCATATACCCTTCAGATGCCGAAGATGCCACGAACATGGGCATTTCTTAAGAGACTGCCCTCTCAGCAAAGAAGATAACAAAGAAAACTTCAATACAATGAAGGACACCGAAAACTTTCAGAAAGTGGCCAGTAAAGGAAGGGGAGGAAAAAAGGGATCTAAACAACAACATACTAAGGGGCAAAAAGGCAGTCAAAACAAGTTTAAAGTGCTAGAAGAAACTGAAGACACCACAAGAGAAAATCAAGATCCGAAGGAAGATGCTAAAGAAAAAGAAAAGAAAGAGGACTTAAATCTCTCTCCGACCACTGACTCTCTAATAGAAGCAATGAGAAGTGAATCGGAAATGGAAATGGACCAGGAAATGACTCAAAGTGAAACAGATCTGGAAGAGCATGAACTACAAGAGATCCTCGACAAGGAAAACTTGGATCTGGAAGGATTCCTGATGCAAGGAACCAAAGGAGGAATAGATTCTTTGCCCTAAGATGAATGCAATAGAATACAACAGTTGTTTTTATGGAAAACTTAGGAACAAGGGCAGGAGAAAGGTAAGAACATCCACAAACAAGAACACAAAGGGGTGAAAACAATGAAAATAAATCCAATATTAGCCACCAGAAATCTAGGAAAGAAGAGAGGCAGAAAAAAGCAAAATGAGCTCTTGATGGAATGCGGAAAGCTTATGATAGGCTCAGGTAAGATGAAAGACCTAACCAGCTTCTCCTTTACAAATCTTTAATTATGAAGTTCATCTCATGGAATATCAGAGGTCTGGGTAGTAAAAGAAAACAGAGAATGCTAAGTAACAGAATGAAACTAGCAATGCTGAACATAATCTTCATTTAAGAAACAAAATGCTCAATTTAGAAAATAAAACAAATCCATAGCAAATGGCTTAGTAAATTTGAGTTTTTAGAAGTAAAAGCAGAAAACACAGCGGGGGGCATTCTCTTTCTCTGGAACCCCCAAAAAGTCATTATTGTAGATGCGGAAGCAATGAGAAATTACTTGTCAGCTATCATTCAGCCAATGGGGATGTCTGACACCTTCATGGTTATGAATGTCTATGGTCCTCAGAGAATAGATGAGAAGCTTAGATTTCTGAACTCCCTGGTAGATCTCAGAAGTAGACATAAAGAATTCCCTTGGGTCATTGGAAGAGACTTTAATATGATTAAATCTTTATCAGAAAAAAAAGGAGGCACCAAAATCCTCAGTAGAGAATCATTAGGATTCAATTCTTTCATAAAAGACATGAAGATGGTTGACTCTGAAATGCAAAATGGTCTTTTTACTTGGAATAACAAAAGAGGAGGTGATGCTAAGGTTGCCTCTAAGTTAGACAGATTTTTAATCTCTGAGAAGTTGATGCTCACAGATTCAGAACTATCTGCAAGTGTTCTCCCATTTGGAGGCTCTGATCACTGGCAGATTCAATTAGAAATCAAAGGAATTGATGCTCCCAAGAATAAACCCTTCAAATTTGAAAATACCTGGCTCTCCCACCCAGATTTCATCAGCAATATTGAGAATTGGTGGTTTGAAGATCTTCAGATTCAGGGCTCCAAAATGTTCCTCCTCCATAAGAGACTAAAGCACATAAAATGCAAATTAAAAGACTGGAATAAGAAGGACTTTGGTAATATTTTTGCAAACAAAAAATCAGTAGAAATCAAAATGCAGGTAATAAACCAAGCAATGATCGCAGAAGGTTTCGATAAATCCAAAAGTGAGCAAGCTAAAAAACTCAATCTGGAGTGGGAGAATTTATGCAAACAGGTGGAAATTTTTTGGACACAAAAGTCCAGAGTGCAATGGCTCAAAGAAGGTGAACGGAACACTAGGTTTTTCCACCGTTCCACCATAGCCAATAGAACGCACAATAGAATCTCCTCAATTTTGAATGAAGATGGGGAGCTTTAGACCACACACAAGAACATCGAAGCTGTGATAGTACAACATTTCAGAGGTATCACAAAGGAAAACAATCAAGACAGAGACCATCACATCAAGGAAATTATAAGGAACATTCCCAGGATGGTGTCTAGAGAAGATAATTTTAACCTGAACAAACCAGTATCTGAAGCAGAGGTTAGTACGGTAATCAAAGAGATGCAGAATGGCAGAGCTCCCAGTCCAGACGGTTTTAATGTGGACTTTTTCAAATCCTGCTGGAATGTTGTCAAACAGGATATTTTGGATGTGGTTGAGGAATCCAGAAGAAGCAGATCCATTCTGAAAGCCCTCAACACCTCTTTCATCTCCCTGTTCGCCAAACATGACTCATCCTTGACTCCCGATAAGTTCAGGCCCATTGCTTTATGCAATGTTGTTTACAAAATCATTTCTAAGATCCTGGCCAACAGACTCAAAGCTCTTATGCCTTCTTTGATTTCTGGGGAACAATCTGATTATGTGGAAGGAAGGCAAATCTTGGATAATATTATTCAGGCCCACGAGGTCGTTCACTCTCTCACCAGCAAAAAGGAGGCCGGTATGATCATGTAATTAGATATTGCAAAAGCGTATGACAAGGTGAACTGGATTTACATAAAAAAGGTCCTTTCCGCATTTGGGTTTGATCATGACTGGCTCAGATGGGTTATGGCTATGGTTACCTCACCCAGCGTTTCAATTTTGGTGAACGGCGCGCCCTTGGAGATCTTCTCTCCTTCCAGAGGCCTTAGACAGGGAGATCCTCTCTCTCCCTTTCTTTTCATCCTCATGATGGAAAGATTGGGCCGAACTATTAAAATTGCAAAAGTTTTAGGAAAGATCAAGGGCCTTCAACTAACGGAGAACGACCAAGCCTTGACTCATCAACAATTTGTGGATGACACCACGCTGCAGGGTATCCCCACAGTCAAAGAAGCTACAGAGTACAAAAAAATCTTAAATGACTTCGCCTTGGCTTCAGGTATGGAAGTCAATCTCTCCAAATCAATTTTTTTTTCTTTAACACTAACATTGCTATTCAAATGAACATCTCCAGAATTCTGGGTTTCCAAAGGAAGGTCCTCCCTTCTAAGTATCTGGGCATCCCCCTCACGGATAAACCAATGTGCAAAAGTATCTGGGAACTGGTGCTCAACAAGTTGCAAGACAAGATCAAAAGATGGACTTTTAGAGCGTTGAACCTGGTTGGCAAATTGATTTTGACGAAGGCCTTTCTTCAATCCATCCCTATTCTCTTTTTATCAACATTGCCAGCTCCCAAAGGGGTTTTACAACAACTCAGGGACATTCAGAGAGATTTTCTCTGGGGCAAGGAGGAGACTAAGAAGAAATGGGCCCTCATTTCTTGGGATAAAATCTGCAAACCCAAAAGTCATGGAGGCCTAGGCTTAGATGATCAGGAGCTTCTAAGTAATGTTCTAGGAGCCAAACTCTGGTGGAGATGGGTTAAAGATCCAGAAGCACAATGGGCTAAAACCTAGAAAGAAAAATATGCTAGCTCCTAGCAAACAAGTGACCTCATTAGAATGTCAGGGAACATAAAAGGCTCTCACATCTGGAATAAAGCCTGGGATAACAGAAGCCTAGTTTAGAACAACAACTTCTGGGAAATCAGAGCAGGTGAACATGCTCTCTTCTGGGAAGATAAATGGCAACAAGAACCAATGTTGTTAAGGGAGGACTTTATGAGCATCAAGCAGGAAACTGATTCCCAGGGATTAATAAAAGTCAGGGATTTCTGGAATCTTCCCCATGACACTGAGAAATGGAGAAGCTGGAGGAAAATAGAATGCAGAGGAGAAGGGCCCACAAAGGAAAAAACATAAGAACTTATGAAAATTCTGGAACAGAGAAAGATCTTGGTCATAGATGGGCAGGATCAGTTAAGATGGGGACAAAACAAAGAAGGCATCTTTAACATTCATGAAGCAAAAAGAATCACCCTTAACCTAGATCCCTGCGTTTCGGCAAAGTCCTGGCAAAAACTTTGGAGCCATCAGGGATGGATGAAGATCAAACTGTTTATGTGGCTAGTTCATCACAAGAAAATATTAACTTGGGATAACATTCAGAAGAGGGGGGTTATGGGGCCCTTTAGATGCCCATTATGTGAGGCTCAAGAGGAATCAATAGAGCATATTCTCAACAACTGTACCTATATCAACTGGTTGTGGGAGTCTTTCAACATTATTTTTCAAGAGATAGACAGAGATAAAGGGAGCATCATTAACACCCTCAACAAGTGGAGAAAAATCTTTTCAGAGAATGATATCTTTAATTTGGCTTGGACCTTGACACCAAGCTTCATCATTTGGAATGTTTGGAAGGAAAGGAATACGAGAATCTTCAAGGATGAAAAAACTACTGCCAGTTGCCTGTTGGAACTAATCCTAAAGCAGATAAAGGAGACCGTCTCCACCACGGTGCACAGTTACCCCTCGAATCCTCCCACTGCGCGTGATTTGAGAACTCTCAAGCAGCTGGGAATTCATGAGATTATTCTCCAGGGTCTTAGCAAAAAAGTAAGAGTGTTGGAAAGGGAAAAGGAATTCTGGCATCCTCCTCCAAAAGGTTATCTGAAATGCAACATTGATGGGGCCTCAAAAAGCAATCCAGGAATAGCAGGTTATGGAGGTGTGTTAAGAGACGAAGAAGGAAAAAATATTTTCACTTTCCACTGCCATTTAGGCAAAGCCACCAACAACATGGCTGAATTAATGGCGTTGGAACAATGTCTGGAGCTGCTCAAACTCAATCACAGCCACAATGTTCTCATAGAAGTTGACTTCGAGATTTCTATAAATGCAGTCAAGAAGATCAACTATGGAACAACGCCAGAAAGGGTCTCGACGCAGTGGAGACTTATACAAGTTTACCAGAGAATACATAAACATCTCCAATGCCTTCGAACGGTTAGCTTCTATCATGTTCGGAGGAAGGCCAATAAACTTGCAGATCTTCTGGCCAACCAAGGAGTCAATAATACCGGGTGCAGAATATACAGGAAATGGCAGGATATGCCTCCTAGCAGGCTGAAAGCCATCTGCGAAGCCCAAGCTGCAGAGGACAAGGAAATTTATGATTATTGGGCTCGCGGGGTTGGAAATGATTAATTGAAGATTGCGAGCTGGTTTTCAATGCTCTTCAGGGTGAGTGATATGGTAACCTCAATCTCCTTTTCATGGGAGTGCTCCTTTTCCTTTCAAGATTCCAGGTTCAGGAGTGGTGAAACAGTGAGCGAGGGAGGAATCCCAGCTCTCCCGGCGGTAGCGATTTTTTGTTTTTTGGGGTTTGGAGGGAAAAACAGCTTCACGGGTGGTTTTTACCTCATCGCACTGCCTTCACTTGGGAAGCGGTTTTTGTTTTTTCGGAGCGATAATATTCAGATCCCGCCACGTGGCAGGGAGGTGGTTTGGGAAACCGCCCTCCCCCGTGCACTATCACGTGGTCTTCTATTCGGTGCGATTTTAATCTCCACTGTAGGGTGCAGCAGAGGATAATCAACGGTCTAGCTCGTCCATGCAGTTTGGAGGTTGGGTCCCGCCATAATCCTGCCAAAATTCGGTTGTCTTGTTGGTGCGTGGTCAACCTCGTCCGACTGTTTGTTTGCGGATTGTCCAAACTTGATTGATGTACTTTTCCGCAAGGTTTTTTGGTTTTTCTCTGTTCAACTATTTGGCTTGCCCTTAGGGCTTTTTCAGTGTTTTCTCGTCTCCTCGGCGGTGGGAAGATTCTTGTCTATATTGTAAACTATTTGTTCAGTTAATGCAAAAGAAGGACCGACATTTGCCTTAGCAAAAAAAAAGTACTGGTAGAATGGTAATTGTCAATGTTTGAACTTTTTGTACGATAGACAGCTGTAAAAGAGTTTGTAATTTTGTTTATTTGGAAAAGAATATCTAAGTCGGAAGATTGTACATATCTCATGTTTTGTCTCACACTTGGAGTAAGGATTTATCCCTTGCCTTGGGTCATTTTGATCAATTCTATGCACAGGCAGAACTATGTATAGTCTCATATTGGATATAATGTTTTTGTTTTTCCTTTCCAGGAAAAAATATGTACTTTTTCAAAAAATTCAAACTTATATACATAATATATAAATAAAATTAAACATGAATTCCATTGGGGAAAAATCAAATGCCAACATGGGTAGTAATGAAAAATTACAATAAAGGGGTCATTGTAGCCGTTGGTCAAGATAGTCGTTGGAGGCTCTGCTCAGACTATTTAGCATGCTAAGCTGGATCTGTTTCTTCAACTTGTCCTGACAATGAACCACACTGGTTGGTTCGAAACGCGTCGACAAATGTCTCTCCTTATGTGATTTACGTCGAAGTTCTACTTTAACTATTATGGATCACAGAAGCCTCAATTCAACAAAGGGGTCATTGTTACGAAGATGAAACCAATAGTACCACACAAATTATGGCTTGGATTGAGAAGTTGCAAAAAAGAGTTAAGTGATGGACAAAAAGAGTTAGGGAGAAAAATCGATAAATTAATGGCAAATGGGCACATAGATTTGAGAAGTTATTTGAAGATATTTAAAGCTTGTCAAGGACAAGATATCAAGAATGACTAATGAGCGTAGAGGAGTCAACCCAATAGATTTGTTATTGAAATACCAACAATTGATGAAGAAACATGGACAAAAATATCATTTGTTGTGATCTCATGCACCCAACAAAATAGAAATGAGGAAGACATGCTTCAAATATAAATAGTTACTTTAAAGGTCCAAATAGAACAATCAATTACAAAATATATTTCACATCATCTGAGGGCACTAATAAGATCTAGGTTCCAAGAAAAAAGAAAAGGTAACCTATAATTCTCATGGCAACCAAGACCTAGAAATCACAGCCTAAGACACCAAAGCTCAAAGAAATCATAAAAACTAGAAACATAATAATACTAGTAGACAATACTCATAACTGTATAGACGTCAATGCTACTAAACAACTAAATCTTTATGTGTATCCTACTATGGACCTCACAGTCATAGTGATTCATGGACAAAATGTTAAGGGAGTAGGATGATGCCACAAAATCTTAGTTCAAATGCAAGAATTGCAGCTACAAACAAGAGTTTATGCTCTATCACTTGATGAGATGTATATGGTGCTAGGTGCATAATGGTTGATGCAGTTGGGCGCTTAAAATACAACAAAAGCAAGGGAAATATGTTACCAAGAAGCATAAGGGGTTCACATAAAACAACCCGATCAAAAGACTTTAGGATATTATGCAAACAATACAAAGGAACAACACCCAAAGTAGGAACGAAGTCAAACCACCAAAATGCAACAAACTTGATGCCACCACGAAAATGTGCTCAGCTAGAGAGAATCCTATTTACATTGCTTTGAGGACAGGAACTTTTCGGATTCTTAGCTTCTTGACAAGGCTCAATGCCTTGCTCTTAAACTTTGAAACCTCCACTTAGTAGCTCCAATTCTAAACTTCCTCCTACAAACCCTACCCTTTTAGCCAAATCTCTAAAAAATGATCATTATACTTAGGTGCCTCTGCATGCACTTGAGCTTAGCTAACCTCACACTCTAGACTCTCCTTAACCCTACTATTCAACTATACCACTGGATTGCTACATATCTTTGGGCACAAGGGTTTCTTACTATCCAAACCAGGTGACAAAAACCCTCCCTTCAACCTTTCCTTTGAAACATATCCCAAATCTAACAATGATATATTAGGAAAATGAGGTGATGAAAGGGCTTCGCCAATGCACTAGTGTGAGATTCCTCTTTGCTAGCTAAATATGGGTAGCTATGCACCAAGATCTGATGATTGGTACATGCCTTGTTAATGAACCTTCTTACCACTCAAACTAGTAGGGGTCCTAGGAGGGGATCCTACAGAGCAACTATTAGGTCGAGGGCAACAATGGAGAAATAGTCCACTGTCACCTCAGCTAAGGCTCCCTGCTCTTTACGAACTTTCATCGATGGGAGGAATCTTGGTATGAGATCCATCACAAGGATGGATGGATGGATCAATGATAAAATATAGAGTGATTCCTAAGGCCTGTTCACAAGAGAGGCTCAGTGATATAGCTAACTTGCTTAAGAAGCAAGATGATGGGCTCTATAGGAAGGGCTAAGGGGATACTTAAGCCTAGGTTCAGGGAATATGCCTTGACAAGGGACTTCCTAGACTTAAAGATCCTTATAGAAGAATGGATTCTATGTAATCTTCGTGGAATTTGAGTTATGAAGTTGCGGGACCACAAAGAACCCAAGTGGACCCAAACTAGGTCAAGGGTGTGGAATTGACCAATAATGGAGGGGCTTGACCTAGTTAGGGAGGAGAATAGGATCAAAGGACTATTTTTCTTTGGAAATCCAAATGCAATGATCCTAATGAGGACACTAATCCAAAGTGACCTAGGGAGGAGAACAGTCCTTGAGCTAGGGCTTGCAATATCTCGAGATCCCACTGTCAGATTGACCTCAAATTTGGAGGGCTCCTTGAGAAGGCCCCAACGCAGTTGTGGACCAATTTTCAAGTGTTTTGGATGGCTAGAATTTTTTTTGCTTGATGCACTAGGTGACCCTCTAGGGTTAGGCCTATAATTTGGAAAAGTGAAGAAAAATAGGGAAATTTGACCACCAAAGGGATACGAGGATTAATGCCTTATTGCTTGGGCTTAATGGAGTCAAGATACATAGATTGAGAATTTTGTAAGCTAAGGAGCCCTAATTAACCTGTGCTAGCCTATTCAAGGGCAACAACTAGGTAATCAAAGGTTACACTTCAAAATTGCCAAAGAGATAAAGTTTTGAGGCTTAAAACCTATTAGGTGCCTCTAGGAACATTCACCCACTCTCTTCAAGTACAACACATGCATTAAATCACTTATTCGAGGTTCCCAGAAGAATTTCACATTTACTTTAACCCATATAAGAAAGAATAATTATAACCATAACATGTAGTAAACCAGTGAAATATCAAAATTCGACTTACATGAGAGAGAGAGTATATCCATTCATCAACTTTGCATTAGAAAGAAGCTCCAAAGACAATAGCAAAAATCCAAACATAACATCACTTGTATTTATACAATCACTAATGAGTTTGATTTGCTTAATTTGGCCTAATTGAGCCCCAAATAATAAAATAATGTGAAATAATAACCTCCCTTGGTGACAAGCCCACTAAGATAGCTTAATAACACAATAATAAGCCTCTCAAGAGGGTAGAATGATCAATAAAGTGAGTTGTTGGGCCTTTGAGGAGCCCTAATGAAGTCTAGAGTGTGCCATGATGTGAGAAGGGACATCGAACATAGTGAACAAGGGGTTGGTTCCTTGTTTCCAAGCAAATCCCTGTGGTGCCCCCAAGTGGGTGTGAGGGGCACAAGGACATCTTCACGGGTCTCCAAGTGGATCAAAAAATGCCTGTAAACCATTTGTAAGGGTTAGGAGGATGTCATAAGCCCTCATTTGGACCCAAATCATCTACCAAGTGTATGGTGCAAATGTGGAGCCGGTTGTGCATGGTGAACTAGGTGCATCATCCTCATCCAAAAGGTGGAACACGAGCAATCAATGAGTGGTGTTAGGGATCCATGAGGTAGTCTTTGCTATGGTGGAGGTCCATGGCTCTCAACACTCACCCTACAGGGGCCAATGTGGCCCTCTGGAGCGCTGAGACCTCGTATAGGGAGACCAAGCCCCAAATGAAGACCCCCCTGCAATCTTGCATAAGATCCAATGCATTCCCTTTCCCTCCAATACAACAAATCATTAGAATAATTGAGTAAAAGAGCTTACAAGTCATGGAATCAATGGGGTATTTCATGGTGGCATGCCCTTCCATAGTGGGATTTGGCATGTACAAGTGTCTCCAAGCCCAATAAGGGGGTTAATCAAGGACCTTATTAGGTGGTTTCAACCTTTAAAGGGGGTGGCATGTCGATGGTACATCCTTCAATTGGTAGGTGGCAAATGATATAGTAATGGAATAGAGTTGGAATCATCCAGACCACATGTCATGGTACAAGGGTAGATACAATAGGGGAAGCCCACACCTGGTTATATAAATGTAGGGGGAGAAAATCGTGGTACATGAGTTACCCCGACCCTTGTTTTTCCACCCTTCTTCATATGCCTTTTGCCTTTGATTGATTTTTCTTCATAACTGCTCGAGGCTCCATGGGATGAGAGCATGTTGTGTACGGTATAGCAGTAGATACCCTCTTAAGGTAGGGCAATTCATTTCCACCAGGGCTTAGGACAATCATGGGTTCCTTAATGATGGAGGGCTCGACTCATCTAGGGCCCATAGGAACTAGGGTGATGGCCATGGATAAGGGGTAGAGCTCATGTTTGGTTTTTGCCCACGTGCTAAATTTGTATGTCCCAGCCATCTTTTGTATTTGGTGGTACATTTCTTGTTGAGGGTGGCCAAATTATGCTTTTTCATTTCTTTTCTTTTTTGTTGCATCAATCTCCAGGCATCGTTCTAGGCCCGACCCAAGGTGTGGACAAGGGGAGGGGGAGGCTAACCCCATGTGGACCTAGTGGACACACATGGAACTGGATAGGAAAAGAGATGAATGGGGCCTAAATGTGTGGAAGGGAGAGAGATGTATATGGTGTCAGGAAGCGGGACCACACAACGAAAATTGGGATTTCCTATGTAGTGCCAACCCTAAAGCTAATGACCAGTAAATGAGATCCCACGAGACTAGGATACAAGGCTAATCACGAAATCGGGCAGTGGAGACAAGAGTATAAACCTAGTCTACTCTTTCCGCCAAATTGCCCCCACCAATCCATGTCCAAAAGTGCCCATGACAAGAATGAAAATTACTCAACTATACCAATGAAAAGTCATACCTTCGGGGTCGGATGGCCCACCTTTAGACACAATCATAACAAGTGGGTGTGGGACCACATGGCTGGCTCTGGTGGCAAAGATAATGGCACATCGAGCTATTTGGTGGCTGCAAGGGGTTACCGGCTGAGGACCATCTAGGAGAAAAAAATTCTCCTAGATACACTACCCACAGGTGGTGGGTTTCAAACTTGACATCCTTTGACAAAACCTATGATGTGGATTTTCCACCCATTAGAGCTTGATGCCTTAAGTCTCTTTTTACCTCACCAAGTCAACCCCCCTTTGACACTCCAAGATGGTTGATCTACATGTCCAAGTCCTTGATGGGTCCAAAATTCAAATGTCCACCCTCTTCGTAGGATCTTCAGAATAATCCGGTAGTTAGATGTCGTTGTCCATTCTTTAGTCCTCTTTCAATAATAGTAGAAGCCTTACAACCTTTTTTCTTCTTCCCCTTGTTCAAATTTGTCCAAATGTTTATCTTTGATGGTCTTGTGGATGCTTAAGTGCACCTTAAGCTCACTCTTAATTTAAACATTAGTAGTTTGGAAAACGTGAAGAGGTTAAAATTATACACCGTCATAGTAAAAAATGAAATGCAGATTATTTTATCATTTAAAATATTTGACATTTGTTAGGTGGAACTAAACAAAAACCAATGGATGCAGAGGAGACTAGTAAATTTGGAAGAAGGAATTGATAAGCATTATTAATTTAAAAGTTTTCTCTGACTAAGAATGTCTTTAAAAGCCTTAGAAATGTTAAGGAAGCTGATAAGACATGGGAGAAATCGAGGCAAATCTAGGAAACTACAAATGAGTCTAGGGTTCTATATTTTAAGAATATGTTATATGCTACCAAAATGGAAGACGATGATAAATTTTGAAGATCTGATTTCAAGAATCACGCTATTGAGTGATGAGTTGTGTTAACACTTAAAACTGTCCAGTTAAAAGGTAACTAGGGAAGGCGACAATGTTACCTCCCACAATCCCTCTACACTTTGGGCTAGTACTTGCTAACTTCAGGAATCATCTTTATATGGTTTGATCATGGATAGACTAGATCTGAATTATTGATGCATGTTTTATTGTACGCATGTTATGATCTGGGTATGACTGATGTCTGAAACAGCCGCAAAGTCATGATTGAATATGTATAGATCTATACGCGGGTTTGATTCATTGTGGTAGCGTATACATAATGAAGTATGATGTTTGAAGTTGCAGTTGGGTTTGATTGTTATTGCAGAGTTCTGTTGTCTGCTCTGTGTTCTGGTGACTGTGTTGTTGACAGGGTTTCAGTGTTTTAGTGATTCAGAAATTGATGATGCTAGTATTGATTGTTTTGTGCTTCAATGATATTGATGGGTCTAGTATGAAAATTGGATGAAACGCGGCCTTCAGATTATAGTGTTGTGCTTCAGGAGTATCCAGTCTGAAAATGTATGAAACATGGTACCTGGAGGAAGAAAGAGAACGCTGTTGCCTTCTGTAGGTCGGCACCTACGTACTAGTACATCAGCTAGTACAAGAGGTAAGGGGGTGGTAGCTCCCTTCCAGTGGCAGTTGGAGAATGAGTAAAGGTTGGAGCATTTCAGTAGGCCAACACCTACGTACTAGTAAGTGGATCGGCTAGTACAAGAGCTAAGGGGGTTGTAGCTCCCTTCCAGGAGAGTCTGGAGAACGAGAGAAGGTTGTAGCCTTCTGCAGGTAGAAGCCTGTGTACTGGTATAACACTGCACCAGTACGAACTATTGTAAAAGAAGTTTCTTATTAAAAGAAGATAGAGACGACTTGCAGCAGGTGGTTTTCACCCACATTGGGTTTCCACCTTATATCATGGTGTTCATGTGTGCTTCTTGTGTGTGATGTTCTGTGCTGTTTTACAGCACCTGCTTACTATACATATGGTTAAAGAAGTTCTGATAAACTAACTAAAGATCAACATTTAATGGATTAATTGAATCATAAGTATTCTGGATATACACTAGTTGCATTAGACACAGTTACGTATACACGCGGGTTCCCTTAATTGAAGTAGCGTATATGTATCTAAGTATGGAAATGAAAAAGTTTTATTGATTTGATAATACTGAATTCACCCCCCTCCCCCTCAGTATTATTTCCCAACAACCCGAGCCTAAAGAATCCTCTTAGCCCTTCCTAGAGACCATATCACCTTGCTTCTCATGCAAGTAATCTATTTAATTGAGTTTCTCTTGTGAATAGGCTTTAGGAATCACTCCTTATCTGATCATTGATTTATTCATCATTGTGATTCCTCTTCTACTGGGTCTCCTCCCATCAGTGAAAGTCCATAAAGAGCAAGGAGGCTTAGTTGAGGTGACAGTGGGCTATCGCTCCATTGTTGCCCCTTGACCTAGTAGTTGCTCTATAGGATCCCCTCCTAGGATCCCTGCTAATTTGAGCAATAGCAAGACCGAAAATATATTTGAGGAAAATAAGGCTTAATAAAGTTTATGAAGGGGATTTGAAGGAAAATAAGGTTTAATATAATTTATTGAGTAAATTAATTTACAAGGAGATAAGCTATAAGTTATAAAACCAGAAAAACATACTGAATGAAGGTTTTCATATATTAAGAAGGATATATATATATATATATATAAAAGCTTATTCAAAGTCAATTAAATAAAGTATAATACAAAGTGTTCATGACAATTTTTTTTTTAGTAAAAAGAATATATATATATATATATATATATATATATATATATATATATATATTATATATATATATTCAAGTAAATAATTAAAGGAGCTCAAAGTAGTGAAGAAAAGCAAAATGATGTATGCCGCAAAGAACTGTGTTCTTTTCAAAATGTCCGTCTTGTTCAAAAAGATATCCCAATTGTCCAGAGTCACTTAGAAATCAAAATGTTGTCTGCACAAAATGTAGTAAAACTTTTACTTTAGATGAATATCAAAGTGACACACAAAAACAATTGTCAAAAATTGTTACGAAGTTTCGTGAAATAATGAAACAATTAATGGCAACACACGAGCAACGACATAAAATTTTTAATAAAGAAATGAAGAAAATAGAATCCAAATTGCAAGTTGAACACCCATCATCGCTCATACAAAACGATGTAACTCAGTATACCAATAAGGTGCAGTTGGAAGATAAAGAGAATTTTCATATTAAAAAGTTAGAAGATAAAATAGCTAGACTTCAACAAAATAAGAAAGCATCACAACAGAAATATAAATATTTTGAGGATATGCATCATAAAGAAGTAATAGAAAAGGACAAGGAAATTTCACGCCTTAGAGATGACAGTGAAAAATTACTTGAACAAGTCAAGAAGGCCAAGTTTACAAAGAAGGAACTCATGAAGCACCTATCAGAACAAAAAGAAGAAAATCTACGCTTAAAGAACCTTAATCAAACATTATTAGAACAAATTGAAAGTTTAAAAGAAGAGGAGAAGGACGCTAGGAATAAAGTCAACAATCTAGAAAGCGAAGAACTTTGACATTTAAGGAGTTATAATCAAAACCTTATTACACAAATAAAGAAGCATAAAATTGACAAGAAGTCACTAAAAGACAAGTTAGAACAACTTAGTCAAGAAGTATCGAAGTCTCCAGTCATAACAATCCAAGTTAATGATAAAGGAATGAATACCGATCGATTCAATGTCACAACTCAAGAAGAGGATAAACCAGTTGAAGTGAAGATGTACTCAGAAGTTGCAGTGCAAACAATGGAAATTTCAAGTAAAGATCTAGTGATTAATCAAACGATTTTTGTACTTGAAGGAAATCAGAGACCTCCAATAAACCGAGAAATCACCACAAACAGATTAAGGGGAGATCAAATCACAAGAATTCCATATCGACATCCAAACCATAAATGCAAACATATCAACCAATCTGCAAATCTATATCATTCAGGCTAGAAACAAATAACTTATGTTTCAAAAATTGTCGATGTTGACACAATTCAGTCTTGTGATAAAAATCCATCTCAAGTTTCCAGTAACCACAAGATTCCGCAAAAGATTGATCTAGGATGGTCAGATCCCTTCCCAATTCGACTATTTTGTTTATCACTCAGAGGATCTTGTCATCTTGTATCAACGAAGATGACAACTCCAGGAATTTGGAAGGATGCAAATAGATTACAAGACAAAGGAACATATGACACGTTTTCTCATCAGTAAGCTTTGAGGACAAACCTTTTTGAAGAGGAAGACAATGTTATGAATATAATTTGTATAAAAATAATAAAAATATAAATAAATAATAGTAATAATAATAGATTAGTTAATGAAGAGTCATATCCCTAAGGACATCACTGTTGATGGAAGGGTACCTGCCTAACTATATATACAGGACCCTCAGTTGTAATCAAATCATCTCATATCTCATATCAATTGTTATATACAATATTCAGTGTATATTTTTATCTATGTTACCAGGATTCGGATACAGATACAGATACGGATCCGGATCTGGATCCGCTAGTTTTTTGAAAATCCAAGATCCAGATACGGCAAGGATACGTCACATACACAAAAAAATATAATAATATTTTTAAAATTTTAAAAAATACTTTAGAGCTAAAAAATCAAATACTTCATGATACCATCAAACCCTTTTAGAAAACTGAATGATAAATATGAAGATTGAAACACTGAAATGATGCATCCTTAAATAGGGATAACGTATAGGCTTATAGCGTATATATAAATATTAAATATGCTAATAGCATATATAAATTAGGGATAGCGTATGTAATGTTTTGTATATAATATAGTGTATGCAATGTTTTGTTCATAATAATTATATATAGCGTATATAATTTATATAACCATTTATCCATAATATTTATTATCTATTGACACAAATATGAAATATCGTGATTTTTTAACTGGCTAGCCGTCCGAGTTGGTGGTGCTGACAATAGCTGTCTACCAACAAGCTTGAGCAGCTGAGCCCAGTGCCAAATGGAACAGGAACAGGAATAGTCGAAGCGTTGTTTGTCGTAGAGTTGGTGGTGTCGAATGGTCGAAGCCGTGGCTGTTTATGCTGCTGTTTGCGTCGCTGTCTACCTTGCGGTTGGATGGGGTCACGTGTATATAATCCCTACAACTCGATTCAAAGAACAATGCAATATAAAAAGTTAAAAACATTCGAATGTTTTAACTTTTGCGGCTGCTCTGTTCGAGACAAACTGTTTGCCAACAACTAAGAGGGCCTACTTTACATTGTTTAACCTAAAAGTTAAAACCGCAACCGCAACCGTAAAGTGTGTTAACTTTTTCTGTTTCATTTTGGCGGTTCCGACATATAGTCTCGA
Source organism: Pinus taeda (assembly GCA_000404065.3). NCBI lineage: Eukaryota > Viridiplantae > Streptophyta > Pinopsida > Pinales > Pinaceae > Pinus > Pinus taeda. The sequence goes on from APFE030243151.1 coordinate 35,082, forward strand.
GATCCGTTTCGGGACAAGATATCCGTTTCCGTAAAATGAAGAACTGCCACAGTGCCGTATTTCACAAGTTTCCAGGTGTATCCGTATCTGGATCCGGATCAGATCCATGGATCTTGGCCCTCTTCTTGCCGGATCCGGTAACCCTCAATGGATGTCTTCGTGTACCAAGTGTTCTGAGGATTGTTGCGGTATACGAACTTTGTTCGTTACATTGTATCATTGTATTTCTGTGACAAATTTTTACATATGTTTTGATGTTATACTTACATCGGTTTCTTTCATTGTTGCAAACATCCTGATTTTATTGCGAAAAAATTGCAAAATCGCGATTTTTTGGCCTAGCTGATGTTCGTCAATACTTAACAATATTTTGGTGGTATTTTAATTTTGCCGATGTGTGTTGATTTTTACCAATATTTTCTCGATTTTTATGATTTTTTGGTTTTCCAAATCCTTGCTGATTTTATCCCGTTGACGATGTTTGCAACATTGGTCTCTTTCTTTCTTTACATTATTTTTGGCATTTTTGGGAGTTGCGCTTGCACTCCCACATTGTATTCATACTGGCTGCACTCTTCAGTCCCATTGACCTGCTTTTGTGGTCATTTGTTGGACATGAATAAAATTATCTTATCTTGTTAGTCAGTTTGGTTAAATTTATTTGCCAAAGAGGATGGCTGTGTTTGATAGTTTGTCCCAGTTGAATGTTCTTTTATCTTGTTGTGGCCCAGTCCAGATTAATCTTCCTATCCAGTAATGGTAACGCCCATTTTCTCTTCACTAATTATTGCTCCTGCTAGTAGTCAAACAGTTAAGCAAAGTTGTCTTTTAACTCTTGAATAGATAAATGAGAGGAAATAATATGCACAACAGACGTTGACAGTGGCACCGTGTATAATGTTTGGGCCAGTTCAAATGTAATATAATTATGTGCATGCCCATGCTGTTTACGTTTCAAGTTATTTGTATGCTTTTATATATTAAACAGTTATTGTAAAAAATTATTGTCTGTGCAGAGGTCGGAAGAAGGCTTGTATAATGTTTTGTGTCTTGCACATAACTGGTTCCTTGGCTATGCAATTCAACAAATATTATAGCATTTGGATGGGAACAGTTTCTCTAGCAATTGCTTCATCCCTTTTCTCATGCACTTTTGAGACATGGATGACCGCTGAACATGAGAAGGTGAGGTTCCAGTTTACATCTTGCTACCTGTTATCTAGAATAATCAATCAGGGATTTTTATTGGTATTATTTTTTGAACTAATTGTTTTAACTTGCTGTGTTTGCAGCTGGGTTTCCGGCAAGAATGGTTGAGTGATACCTTTTGGACAATGAGCTTTGGAGGAGCAGCATCATCTCTTGGAAGTTCAGCACTTGCAAATGCTTTAGTAAACTGGAAGACTGATCATGGAATGACTCTTCCATTGGTGGCAGCCACTATTGTTGCAGTTATATGTGCTATCTTGATTGTGAAAAGATGGGGAGAAAATATGGCAACTTTCAATGTCAAGATTCCAACCACAGTTCTACTTTTCACACATTTGATGGCTGGTTAGTACAGTAAGTTCTCAGCTCTCTACACTAACATGCATGACATATATATATCCATTCCATCAAAAAGTTGGGATGTTAATTACAGCCGATTTTCTTGAGCTGCCTTGTGCAACTGTACTACCAAGGACAGTGGCAAAATTGACATGGTGTTATCTGTCTCTGATGGTTGTAATTTGCTGATGAGAATGGTGATAGTTTTTCGTGCTACCATATTGATGCCCTGGTAATTATGTTGGAAGATGCAAGCTGTTTCAATTATTTCTTTTCTAATGGTGGAATTGGAAGTTTGACAGACAAAAGGATATTGCTATTGGCGTGGGCGCAAGTGTGCTTAGATTTTTCCGTTTCAATCTTTTGGTTTCTTTGGACTCCCACTATTTTGGTAAGCTCTCTTTTTCTGAAAGGAATCATGATGTAAAGCTTAATCTGCTGTCTTGTTTCAATATCAGCCGACCTCAAAATTTCTGATGAATTTGTATAAGTGCTAGAAAATGTTGTTCTGTTTTGACCAAAATCTTCTCCGTTTTTGAATTCTTTTGTTATGCGGATGAAAGAATTAACAACGAGCACTATTATTTTCATATGAAGCTGTTGCTTAATTGTTTGAATCTTTTTTGACTCTTTAACTGACTTGCCAAAGCAATCAACTACAGTTTTATCTCTGCAAACTATTTAACGGGAATTTGGGAATGCAATGTTTTATATCATCTCTTGAGATAAGAATGTAAGTTATTTGGACCTGAACTCTGAAACTATGAATTAACTTGCAAACTTAATTATTAACTAAACTTGAAGAAAAATATGGCTCTTGGTTTTCCTCATAAAATTGGTAACTGTATCATTGGAATTTGTAGTTCCAGTTGTTCTTTGCTCTCTTCAGATTTTGTGTTTATCATGGAGCTATGAATCAACCTGCCTATGCCTGTGGTATTCTATCTATTTGACATTGAAATATGTACAGTACCCGAAAAAATGCTTGTTGTTTTGCACATTGAATGAAGATAAAATTGATAAGATAATAAGATATTTTTGTTAATGTCCAGCATTGGACCACAAAGAGGTGAATGTAACTGCTAAGTACAATAGTATCAATACACTGTTGGGGTGCAAAGGTCACGTTCCTATAAAAACCAAAAAACAGATTATCTAAAATCTAAAATCTGATAGCTAATGAAGAATGTGCCACTGGCAAATCTGGAGCTATGCATAGGCTACTAGGGGCCAATAGCCAAAAAGCAAAAACTCCCGGGAGGGATGACTTGGAGGGGGAATTATAGGGGGAGCTTCGGGCTCCTCTGGACCTGTCATCAGAGGATGAAGACGAGGAAACTTTGTCCTGTGGGTCATCCTTTGTAAAAGTATCACTCCTAGCATTTGAGGTTGAAGAGATAAAGCTTGTGATTATAGGCTGTCCAGAGGAACTGGTTGCTTGTGCATTACTCTGCCTTGAGGGGGTGGGTTAGGGGGGTGAAGGGGGGAACTTGCTGCTGTTGTCTGGAAGCATAGGTCTCTCTGCTGGAAGAGATTTTTTTTCTTCGAAAAATAAGGAAGATGCAAAGTGCTATAGAGAGGACTTGACCACACAACTTTGAGGCAACATTTGTTGATGTATTTATTTATTTAAAGATCATTGTACATAGTAAATAGTTCTAGATTAAGTAATAAGTAAGTCAACATTGTGATGGTTTGTCTCCCATGAGAATCTTGAGTATTCTAGCTCCGCTATGGGATGTGAGATATATTAGAATCATTTTGATCATTTGCAAATAATGAATTAGGTGACTATTCTCTTATATGTAACTGTAAATATTTGTATTATAGATGTTAAGTTATAATCTGAATATTCCAATTGGATATATACACGAATGAATAAATGATGAATAATGATTTGATTTGATGTTGAACATTGACAAGTTTCTCTTGTAGTGTGTTCATACTTTGGATTCCAAACACATCAATCAACTTTCCGTTGGTTAGATGAGGTCAAGTTTGACTCTTCTGCTTTTCTTCTTTAACAACAACGATTTCTCTTTCTTAGATTTTATGCTTGGCATTATTAGCCATTTCAAGTAAAGCTGGATAGAGAAAAGCTTAACAAGGCCACTTGTGATCCTTTGGAAAGTCAATCCAGCCATCTCATCGAGTGGAAATAGGTAATGCAGATTACCTTTTTGGAATTGTCTTGAGATAGCTTGCATGACCATTTGGTCTAAGAGCTCAGCCCACACCTTTTGATTTGACAAACCATGGTAAGGCAAGGATTGCCGAGTATGATTGGTAAAGCAAAATTTGGGTTTAGACCTCTGTTATGAATTAAAAATATATATAATAATACAAATAATGTAAATAAACAATAATAATGATTAATGATAAATGAACTAGTAATTAGTTAATGAAGAGGCATGTCCCTAAGGACATGACCATTGGTGAAGAGGTATTTGCATAGATATTTAAGTAGACCCTCACCCTCATTGTAATCATTCTCATTCATACATTTGAATATATATTCTTGTATCCTCAATGGAGATTTACATATTCCAAGTATTTTGGATTGTTTAACCTGCTATAATGAACCTTGTTCGTTACATTGGTATCAGAGCATTTTTTTGAGTATACGATCTTTGTTTGTTACATTGGTATCAGAGCTATTCAATCCTCTGGCTGCTTGATTGCTGCATAGAGAACCAATCCGAATCGGCTTTTGGCCATCAATTTTCATCAACCTTGTTATCGTTACAATTTAAACGTTTCGCTACAAATTTGGAGTTTCTCAATTTTGCAGGTTTCATCATCAGGCCTTTGGCCATTTAAAAAAAGAAAAAAAAAAGAGAAAGAAAAACAAATGTTAAAAAAATAAATATGTAAAAAGGAATTAAAAAAAATTGGAAAAAAAAGTCAATATAAAAGGAAACAAACATTATAAAATAATATATTAAAAAACATTTTAAAAAAATAAAAAAAAAAAAGTATATAAAAAAGAGATTATTAAAAAGAAATTATAGAAAAATAATTAAAAAATTGAAAGCTAAAAGAAAATTACTGAGAAAAAAAATCAAAATCAAAATTACAAGCCATACGATTGTTTGCCGTCACTAGCTCACGCTGGTTCTCAATGTTGTGCCGCCACAACCATTGGGCTTCTCAACTGAGCCAGGGCCTTCTGCCACGTAGCCCTTGTGCAGCCGAGTCCTCCAAATTGCAACAACTATTCTCCCATTCACATCACTGTCGCCTCTATTTGTACTTGCAACGCACACCTCAACTACCACACTCTCCAGCAAGCTGCCTTAACAATTTGAGTTATTTCCCTGTTCTTCATTGATCCTTGACCACCACAATCCTTCCTTTTCGACACCCACAGACCACGTCGTCGGTCTGAGCGATTGACCTTCCTATCTCCTGTCAGTCGTACAACCACCCTCGTTCTAGCCACGCCCCTATTGACCCTCGAAGCACTGCATACATAATCACTTTGTCATTTCTCCACTATGTCTGGTCCTCATCACAACCAACAATCACGTCCCTCTGTTATCCATCACTATCTCTGTCAGCCTGTCTGTGATCAAGAAAACCACCGCCTTGTTTTGTAGATTCCGTACCATACACAACCAATTAATTTGGTCTCTATGGTGAGTTGTGTTCATAAGGAATTTACTAAGGTCTCAATGTTTAGTAAGTTGGAATTCAACAATATAAATTAGTGAATGATATATAAATAGATAACTTAAATTTGTATATTTTTCAACATATATTTAAAGAATTGAAATTTTTTTTATAAAAAAAAGGTCAAAGGTCGATATATATTGAAAAATCAAAATATTTAAAAAAGAAAAGAAAAATGATTAGAAAATATATATAAAAAAAATAAAAAAAAGGGTCAAGATTTAAAATTTTTAAAAAAGTTTATATATAAAAAAGGATTAAAAAAGTAAAAAAAATAAAAATATAAGAAATTTATATAATTTTTTTGTTTGTTTGTTTGTTTGTATTTATTGACTAATTAAAAAAAAGGGCTATTGAAGAATTAAGAAAAAGAGAAGAAAAAAATGAGCTCCACACAACAATTATTATTTTGGACTAAATGTCGATTTATATAACATAGATTGAATATCCATGGATTCATAAAAATTGCGAATTATGTTGTCCAACATGTGGAAAATTATTTAATACGGAAGAATGCCAAGATGATGTACTGATGCAAATGACAAAATGAGAGGAAAAACTTGCAAAACTAGAACAAAAATTAACAACAAAGGATGAGGAAATTCTTCATTTAAGGGACCATAGCCAAAAATTACTTGCGAAGGTCAAGAAGTCCAAGGAAAGAAAGAAACAATTAGAAGAAGAAAAGGGATGCGCCGAGAAGAAATTCAACAAGATTCTATTAGAAAAGGAAAAAGAAAATTTGCCCTTAAAGGGCCTGAATCAAAGGTTATTAGAACAAATCAGAGATCTAAAAGATGAGAAGCTTAAAAGTCAAAAATTGAAAATAAGGTTGATGAATTAGAAACCAAAGGACTCTTATGTCTGAGAAACCATAATCAATGTCTACTCATTAAAATTAAGAAACTTAAGGATGATAAGAAATCATTAAAAAACAAGTTAGAAGAGCCACTCACGAAAAAAGTATCAAAGTCTTTAGATGTAACAGTCCAAGTTGAAGAAAAGGGAACAAACACAGACCCCATTAATCTCAAAGTTCAGAAAAATACAAATCCAACTGAAGTGAAGACGATACTCAGAGGTTGCAGTTCAAACGATGGATACTCCAAGTGATGATTCAGTAGCCAACTCATCAGCATCAATACCTGAAGAAAATAAGGAAATTTCCACCCACATGTTAAAGGAAGGTCAAATAGGAAAAACTCCTTATCTACATCCGAATCACAAGAATAAACACCCCAATCAATCTACGAGTCTATATCACTTAGAACATAAACAACAAACTTATGTTCTGAAGAATATTGAAGTGTGCACAACTCAGTTCAGTGATAATATTCGTCACAAGTCTCCAATAATTGAAACATTCCACATAAGATTAACTTAGGATAGTTAGATCCATTTTTAGTTTAACAAATTTGTTTATCACTCCAATGATCATATCAACTTGTATCGACGAAGATGACAGTTCTGAGATGAGAAGACATTCGAAATAGAAAAAGAGATCAAACCTTTTCATCAACAAGGTTTAAGGACAAAGCTTTTTGAAGAGGAAGGAAATGTTATGAATAACACACACACACACACACACACATATATATATATATGTATCTATATCTAATAATAATAATAATAATAATAATACAAATAATGTAAATAAACAATAATAATGATTAATGATAAATTATCTAGTAATTAGTTAATGAAGAGGTATGTCCATAAGGACATGATCATTGGTGAAGAGATATCTGCATAGGTATATAAGTAGACCCTCACCCTCATTGTAATCATTCTCATTCATACATTTTAATATATATTTTTGTATCCTCAATGGAGATATACATATTCTAAGTCTTTTGGAGTGTTTAACCTGCTATAACGAACCTTGTTCGTTACATTGGTGTCAAAGCATTCCTTTGAGTATAACCTCCCTCCTAACTGCCATGTGTTAAGTTAATGAGAAAAATAGGCTGTTCAATGTTGCTCTTAACCCCTCACTCTATCAACCACCAAAAACTTGAACCACACCACCATTACTTGCTCGGAGACATGACATTCAATTTGTACATATTATATGTAGAAACTGCGAATTATAGACATGCCCAAAAATTGAGAAAACAGGTGGTGGAAAAGATTGATCATGAAGAGATCAAGCATCAGTCTATCTTTTCAAAAGAAATGACAAAAAGGAGAAAAGTGTCAAATTAAGCAAAGTGATCATCTCATATGCGAGCTAAAACAATTTCATTAGACTTGCTTTTTTACAAGGATCAAGACTAAGTAATCATCTTTGGCATGCATGCCCCAGATCTTTGGATACTGAGAAAAACAAACTGCTTAGAATAACAGTTTTTTGGAATTTGATGAATCTGATTTTAGAAGTGTCTGCACCCAAAACTACACCTTGAAAATGGTATAAATTTAATTCAAATTAATAAAATTTCAGCTGCAAACATAAGAAGAAATCTGCCTTATACAGTCACTAACCGTTCCTCCTCTCCTTTTCTCAGGGGGGGTGTCCCTGTACTGCTGTGCCTTGACCTTTAAAATCTGCAAATTTAAAACCAACGGTCAGCAAACATATATTTTGACAGCCACAAAACTGTCAAGAAACAGATTGGAGATAAAAGGAATTGCTGGCAGAATTTTCCTTTAGAGAACAGCTGTTAAAAATATGAGTGGACAGTGAGAAAGAAAGCAGCTGTAAGTGATTAAAGGATCAAAATACATGGCAGAAAACAGTGTCTTAACACCTGCAATGTAAATATCAAAGACTTAACAAGACATAAGAGCTGAAATCAGGCATAAATATCTTTACTTTGTATTGATCAAAAAGCTGGTTGCACTTCAAAGAATAATCTACAAAACAAATCGGCTGATATATCCTTGCTGGCTGAGAAAACCTGTTAGAAAAATAAGAAAGAGATAATGCTCTGGCATGCTGCTCCTCTGCTATGTAAATCATGCCCTTTGGATGAAGGCTTTCTTCCCTTTTATCATTTCCTTGGTGATATGTTCTAGGCAAGCTCGAGTTGTACTCATCATGTGAGTTCTAGAAGAAAGCTGGGAGTCGAGTAGAATGAATGGGAGAGAGGGGTAGTTTGGACAACTAAGTGGAGCTTGAACATGAAGGAGAAGTGAGGTCAAACTAGTTAAGAAATGAGTTATCATGAGTGAGGTGGCAAGAAGTGGAGTCATAAGGTGAGTTATGAGAGAGAGAAACTCACATGAGAGGAAAAGAGGCATTAACATAGAAAAGGAAGGCGACTTAAGTGCATCTGCTTCAGTCAACTTGGCATTAGACTCAGTTAACTAAGAGAATCTTCCTCGGGATTATCACCAATTGCCACCATGCCTTCCAACTTATGGATGAGCTTCAGTTATATCATTTTAACTTCATGCATGTGTTCCAAATTTTCAGTGTGGAAAATGTCGCGACAAAATCACTATAAAATCAATGAAGTCCAATTTTTTGAGCTAGTCGATTTTATCAGCCGATTTTTTGGCGACTTTTTGGAAAATGAAAAAATCAGGATTTTATCGAAAAAGTCAGCATAAAATTGAGATTTTTTCTAAAAATTCGTGACTGTTAACAACTTGTTTTTATTTTTTATTTTTTATCTTTTATTTTTTTTTTTTAAATATCGTGATTTTGTTGAAAAAGTCAGATAAAATCCGGAGTTTTCCAAAAAATCATGAGTGAGGTAGTTTCTTTAACAACTTTTTATTTAAAAAAAAATATGAATATTTTTATATTTTTTTAAATTTTGCCGACTTTTTCAAAAACCTCCATACTTTAAAGACTTTTTCAATTTCTGGACCCTTGTTGATTTAATCTCGACTTCGACCTCTTCCACATTGGTTCCAATTACATTAACACATGCACAACTTAAGATGCCAATGTCATTCTTTAAAATAGCCATGTGTCATATTCTAGCACTGTCACATGCCACTCATGTTTGGCAGCTGCTAAATATAGGAACTCTTTAGATACCCCCGCTATTATACTCATTGGGGTCGATTTTTCTAGGAGAATCCAAAGTTGTGCTCAAAACTGACATGCAAGTACCTGTGCCTCAAAATGCTGAAAAATAATCTCTATCATGACCAAAGTTTTTGCAACCTGTCTCCAGAATAGGATAAGACCAAGCAAATGGTCTTATGCTTGGAACTTTGCAATGCAACCTAACCCTGACTTGTATACCATTGCCTGAAATCTATCACTAGTCACCAACGAGATGATGCAAGATGGCCTTTAACCCTCTAGATTTTCGAGGAAGTAGTTCTAGGTTTTAACGAGAATTAGCCTTGATCAATGCTATTGTTTGGATGCATTTGAAATTAGATCAGTTTGATGGAATCTCATAGGATCTTAACCTTTCAGTTGCACAAGTAATATTGGGGTTTAACAAAGCTTCATCATGAAAGTCTTGAAAATATCTGCACCATGAGTCATCTCCTTGGTTTATCGTATTTGTAGGATTCAGTGGCATAGGAAGCCTTGGTTCATTTGGGCCCCTATTTGTTTCAAAATTTCTCCTTTGGCTGGAATGAATTTTGTTGTGTTCTTGTTGCACTCATTTTTGTCAAAGTTTCGAGGAAGCAGATGTACCAAATTTTTCAAAGGATTGAGATCATCAGGACATTGGTTTATTGAGTCATTGTAAACCCATTATGCAAATTTGTAATATAAATGATGATAGTAAAACCATGTATGTATGCAACAACTTAGGTAAGCTTATTATTTTGGCGAAAATTTCATTCTAGGAGGTTTTTCATCTCATTGATTTATCTGTGTTTCTAAACACGGATGGTCGACAAAGTTTTTCCCTCCAACCTTCCCCCAAAGCTAGAGTGAAATTTGTTGTCAAAGTTTTAGGTGAGTCTTAGTGTTTTAGTTGAGTCTTATGTAAAAAAGTGATTTGGGAATAATTTAAGCTAATTGACTAAATTATTTTATTACAAATCACTTGGTCTACTAGATCATGTTGTGTTGTAGAATTGGGTGTGTAATTTGAGGGTCTATACTGAATGGGTGTTCCCCCTTTGAGGGTTGAAAATGTAATCATATTATGTAAGAAATATTTAGTGCATGGTCTCTCATACTTAGACATCATGGCTAAAATATTTAAGGATGGAAAAAATATTTAATCCCTTCATATGTTAATTAATTAATTTTTCTAGCAAAAATTAAATTAATCCTAAGCCAAAAAACTAATTAACTAGAGTCAAATTTAGTCTAAGAGAAATTAAATTCTCCAAGTGGAAAAATTTCGTGGGTATCAAAGAAATTATTTTTTGGAGCCCCCCCACCAAGGGAATATTGGAAATTTCAAGAAAAATTGGACTCTTGGGCTTTGGTGGTTAAGTCAAAGTCAAACTTTTGAGGAATTAGCTCAAAATAATTAATTTTGAGCTATAATAAAAGATGGGTTAAATGAAATATTTGAAAATTCCTCAAAAATAAATATTTTCAACGGTGGAGATTAAAAGATTATCAAATATTTTTCAATAGCCGAGATTATTATGACGGGGATCAAACCAAGTAGCCGTTATTTTTCCACTTGGAGGATTTATCTATAAATTAGGAGTCATTTGTCTCAATCGATCTAGTTTTGGCTTATGTAACTCTGAAAAGCTGATGTAAATTACTGTCCCGCTGGGAACGTTGGAATAATCATAATAAAGACTTTGGGGTGTAGTTCATGGTGTTTCTTATGTGATGATTTATGGTATGTGTTGAGTACAAACATTCCTATATTGTGCTTTATAAATATTTTAATCGTTATTTCATTGTAGGTGATAGGAACATTCTATTGGTAAGTTGTGGGCTTATCTTAGGTGATCCGATTCACTGGGTGTTCTAACGATTTGTTCTTCAAAAATATATAGTGTTTGCAGGTTCCCCAACTCCTGGACCCCAAGTTCACGAACTTTGGATAAAGGGTGACTATGTTTGGACTTTAATTATTTTTATGGTGTTCTAACTTCGATAAGGCTATGATTTATTATTATGTTTCGAAATATATTTAGCCACTACGAAAGATTTATAAAATTCCAAAATTTTTTGAAGCATTTTACAATATATTTTATAAATATAATTTGTATAATACACTTGTAAATTATTTTATTTTCTAATCTTGGTTTTGCAGTTGGGGTTTTCGGGGTTTGAATTAATTTTGAATTTTTGTATATATTGGGGTTTTGGGTATTTTTATATTCATTTGTACAGGTGAGATCAAGTGAGAAGAGTTGTATTAGAGCTAGATTTAGGTCCTTGACAGTAAAATCTAGCCTATCAAAATTTTGCAGGGCCAACTAATGAAGAAAATTTGTAGTAAATCTGAAGATCTAAAGAAAATTTATTTTTGGAGCAAGGGTTTCGAAATTCTTTAGGGCCAAAAGGCCCAATGTCGTCCTCCAAGGCCAACATCAGCCCTTATTCCCTCAACATAAGCCATATTTAGCCTCTTGGAGGCTGGCCACAAGCCTTAGAGGGCCTCAACGTCCTTTTTGACCCTTGCTGTGGGTATTTTAGTGCCTTATAGGTATGGCCGTAAGGCCTAGCCCTCTTGGACTGCCCTCCCTTGCCTGGCCGTAAGGGCATAAGGCCTTGGCCTCCCCTCCTCGACCCTCATTCCCTCTCGGCCCTCCTCCGCAACCTCTCCTCCTTGCTTCGCTCTCCCTTCTCCCTCGTGCTCAGCCCTTCGTCCTCCCTTTTTGACCCTCCCTCCTCTCCTTTCCCTTTCGTCCTCCAAGCCGCAACCCTCTTAGGGCTTGCGGTAGGCCTATAAGGCCCTTAGCCCCTTGGCTGCAACCTCTAAGAAGCTTGTTGTAGGCCTTTAGGCCCCATCCCCTCCCTCTTCCCCTCAACGCTAGCCCTCAAGGCTAGGTTGTACGAAATAGGAAACGGTACGAGTTTCTAAAATGGGAAGTGATACAAAACGCGACCTCCCCAAATTTTGGAAACGGGGAAATGCGAATATATATATATATATATATATATATATATATATATATATATATATATATATATATATATATATGCAATCATAAAGCATAAATGATACATTATAATTCATTACATTTAAACATTAATATTAAATTTACATCACATTTACTCATGAATGATCACATAATGAAAATAAAAATATCGGGATATCCAAAAGCAACCTTTATTATATATCCAAATCTTAAAATCAGCCTTTATTTATATTAATATATGAGGCTGCAAGTACAATAAAGACTATAAGGCTACAAGAGAGAGATCCAAATCAGGATTCTCTGCATCCACATCCCATTCTTTAGAAGGACCACTGTTGTATTCGGAGTCTCGTCCTACATAGTCGAATGACCTTAGTGCTCTTGATTAAATACAAGTTTCATACCCTAGTACCCTACATGCTCTTGATTATTGGGAGTTTCCCTTGCATAGAGGGCTTGGTTCTCTTGATTAAATACAAGTTCCAAACCCTAGTACATGATAAAATCCAATGGAAACATTGCAATCCCCGCAATCCTGAAATCCTGAAAAATAGATAAGTCTGCTGGATTTTGAGTGAGATCTAAAATTCTACTTTCTCCATATGAAACCTAATGAGGGCGAAACCTCTCTCAAACATCATGAGTCATTTCATGGTAATGTTAAAAATTTAAGTAAAAAGATGAAAATGAAAAATAAAGGAGAATATCACTTTTACTTAATAATATGCCTCAAACTTCCTAATGAACTGCATATCAACACTAGGGCAAAAATTCACTTTTATAACTTTAGACACGCATCTAGAAGCAATTAGAAGTCACTAGCATACCCTAAAAGTAAATTAAAAAACAAGTTAAAAAAAAAGAAATAAAAAAAAACACAAGTAAACACTGAAACGTGGGTCGTACGGCTGTGAAACGCATTTCCGGCCCTACTGCCACGTTTTACGAAATGCGTTTCACTGCCATACCAAACGCGTTTCACCATTTTGTACCAGTTTCCGTACGGAAACGTACCCCTGCCCCACGTTTCCTGCAACATAGCCTCAAGGGCTTAGTGTTGGCCTCTCTTGGCCCTAATGTTGCCCTCTTTTCCATCCATGTGGGTAAGTTTGATTTTGGGACTGAATACTTGGTGTGTTTTGCAGAGAAATTGGCTCTAAGTTGGTGTTTTCATGTGCCAAGTACCCCGGAGAATTCTTTGGCAATTTCGGAAAGTGATCTACAAGGCCTTGGGCCTAGGGTTTGACCTCTAAACCCTCATTGTTTGACTGTTTTATTATAATTGTCGTAAACTTCTCATAACAATGACATAACACATTAAAGTGCTCTAAAACTAACTCAAAATTTGCCTAACATATTGAGGAATTAATTACAGGATTTAAGCATTTGTCATCAAGCTCTTTATATGTTTATTTGCTGACTATCATAACTGAAATCAGATCTGATCTATTCTGAAGCTACATCATAAAAAGTGTTTGTTAGTTTATATTTTCACTTGGAAAATCGTTAGGCGCCTCATTGCTCATTTTTGGTTCATACATGCTTGTCATATTCTAGATCTAAAGTGATTTACTTACTACTGTCCTTAAGGCTAATCCGTGCTCATCTCATTAATGTTGCTAAGTGCTCTTGTGAAGAAGATGGTCTTAGCATTGGTTATTTGAAGGCTAACATTTCTTTGTTTATTTGTAAGCTCATCCATAGTCTCTAAGGAATTGTTAATTTTGCACTAAGTAACCACTCACACATCATAACTCTAATCTTTTTGAAATTGTTTAAATTACTTTGAGGATTGAAGTTTCACTGATCTAATTGGCTTAAACATCTAATTAAGCATTGCTAAGGAATCGTTGATAATTGTTAAAGACATTGTGGTAAGCATTGGCATATTGAGAATTAATTGAGCATCTCGTAGCTTTGGGTATTAAGATCTCATTGGCATTTTGGTTGAAGCATTATTGAGAAATTTGTTGGATAATTGCTCTAAGGTAAGCTCATAATCCTGTGTTCTTTCACAATCTTAAGAAGCTTTGGTAATTTCGTTGTCTATCTTAAGCAATTAACATCTTAAGTTTTGCTGATTGCTATTCTAATTGAGCATCTTTCAATATTAGCATTGTCTAAAAAGCATAATCATGGCATTATTATTGATTGTTGATAATCATCATTGGAATATCTTGAGTAATTGACATCTTGTGGATAATCATTGGTAAATTGTTAGTAATTGCTCTTAATTAAGTGGATTTAATATTGGCACTTGATAAATGACACATTCTTGGTAATAAGATTGTCTTTCCATTTATTTGATAAGTACTCTTGTCATTGAAAATTAATAATAACTTTAAGTACTTAAGCATTAAGCCAATTTGTTGTAGCAGCTACTGCCACCCTCCAAAATTTTGGCTTGCATGCAAATTTCGGAGCCTACCTTGGATTTGACGATCGATCGTCCTTGGTCACTTGTTGGTATGTTGATGATCTCAAGCTTCCCCTCCTTGATTTTAAGAGTTGTTCATGTTCTCACCTTTATGCATCATGTGTCACCTTTGGGCATAGGGGTTGTTGTTTGGCACAAAAAGGGAATGTTGTTTTGCTTCAAGGGAATTGTGTGTGTATGAGTGGTTGTCATCACATAGACATGTTTCACACTCACTTCACGCACTCTTGTCACGAAGGTTGTTGCACCATTCTGGATGGTCTACGTTGTGTCGCTAAGTGTCTGTGTGCGATCACAGTCGAGTCCTATTACTGTTTACATCTATGTCACTAATCTCACACTTAGCCATTTCCCAAACAACCTAGCCTCATCCAGCTTCTTGAAACTTTGCACTTTGCTTCTGCAACCATCAAGCTTCCTCCCTTGCTTGCAAAAACCCGCAGTATGCAGAAACCCCAACATCCCTTGGCATCCAAAACTACATAGTGGTTTCCTCCAGTGTCCTTCCCCAACCAGAACCCATTGTCAACAAAAACTGCGTAGTATTGCCTCTCAGTTGCCCTGGCTACACTACACTTAGAAATTGCACAGAGGTGTCCTCCTAAGACCCCCATCCCGCAACAGTGTCTTGTGCCTCAAAAATGCGCAGTGTTGTCCAAGCTGCCCTGTTTGTCTTACATTCAAAAACTGCGCAAATGGGCTCCTATGGCCTCATCCCGACAATAGTCACTTCCCGTTGGAACCGAGCTGATCCATTGCTCAGTGACTATAGGAAAAGGTGACATGTTGAGATCACTCCCAAGGAGTTGAGGAGAAGGACCAAAAGACCAAGTAATGGAGAAGATCAGGACCGCATGCAAACTCTGTCGGATGCATGATCATCTCGAGGGTAAGTATGGTAAGTAAAGAACACCTTTCGAAGTACACCTCTTAGTTGAGTTTGCAGGACTGCTTGTCATTGTCATATCATCCTGTCCTTAATAACATGCATGTGCGCAAACACAAAGTCATTTCATGTGTTTCCTCTACATGTCTTGCTTCCTTCTTGCTTATCTGACCAATTGTCGCCTTCGGCATCTTGATTGCTATGTCGTGCTTGCGACTCTGCTCTGGTGATGTTGAAGGTTTGTGTTTGAGTTGTGTTCACTATGTAAATATCTATCACACACACACACACGATGTTGTAAGCACTGTTGCGCAAGTGTCGTCATGGTTGTCCGAAGGTTTATCTGAAGTGTCGCACTTGTCGCTTTCACCATTAGACAGTCCCATAGTCAGTCACACTGAGCATATGTTGTCTTCTTGGTTCAAGATGTCTTGTCGTCAAGTCATGTTGAGTGTGTGTTCGCAAGGTCATGTATACACGAGTTCACTCGCTCACACACTTAGCCATTTTGCCGAAGATCTGTCGACCAGACCACCCTCAATCAGCCAGACCTCCACTGAGCTACACTGCACAGTTTCAACCCTCAGTGATGAAGCTTTGTTGCTCAGAACTATGCAGAGCTTGAGGTTGCCCTCTAGGCAGTCTGCACTGCACAATTTTGGAAGCAACCCGGCTGACGGTCACCCAGAACAATGCAAAAGTTGCCCAAGAAGTTATCTCAGTTTGCGCTTCCCGCAAGCTTATCCATCAAGCCTCTCGCTGGTCTACTGGAGAGTTTGACCAGGCAGTGACCCCGAGATTCACTCCTCCCAAAAATTGCGCAGAAGCTGTGAGCATGCCTGCCTTCGGTAACTGAAGAAATTGTGTAGACAAGAGGAACAGGCCCCTGTTGCCTGTGACTGCACTGTCTCTGAAAATTGCGCAGTTCTGTCAGTCAGTACCCCTGCCAGCTGACTTGCTGCTGCTCTTAAAAATTGCGCAATTTTCCTGGACTGTCCACCAACTGCTCGACACCCCGCTCAACCCAGAAACTGCGCAAACATGTTCAACATGATTGCCTCCCAGTTTTGTGCAGTTTTGGCTAGTAAGTTCTCACAGCCCGCTCTCGACCTTTTCTGAAAATCTGCGTAGTTTTCACTGCGAGTGTCCTCTACTGCCCGCACTACCTTCCCGAGAAAAATTGCGCAGTTCTGCCTCCCAGCTGAGCTAGATCCTGCAGAATGTCACTGCTGTTCTGGACTGCTCATCCCAACCTCCCAGTGACCTCTGCGCAATTTTTCTTGACAGTGCCCTAGAGCCTCGAATTCCGGCCTGGCATGTGCTCTCTGCTGTTTCAGAGCCTTGTCCTCTCTCCTGGTCACCTGCACCCAGAAACGAAAGACAATGCATCATGGTAGACTAGGGGATTTCTGGATTTGATGTCGTCTTGTCATCAGTGATTGCAGAAACAGGAACATGGATGAAACATGGCGCGAAGACGAACGGGATGGACAAGGAGCACACGCTAGAAGACTTGCTCGCGGTTGGACGAACACAGGAATCATACCAAGTAGCAAGCGAAGGAGACCTGTGCACATGCATGAACCATCAAGTGAACACCACGACCATTGAAGACTTCACACACTTTGCCATGCGGAGGTGAAGCTATGGTACACCACAGTCACACTTGTTAGATGATCCAAAAATAATTTATTATCATAGGTTATAAAATTGAAATAAAATAATTATTAATTTAAGAAATTAAATTAATAATTATTATTCTAGAATGATTAATTAATGGAGACAATTAGAAATTAGTATATTGTTGTAACAAGATATGGCTCTCCAAATGTGTCATATATTAGGCTCTATTTTAGGAGATTAGTTAGCTAGTTGGTTTGAATAGCATTTAATGTAAATGGACACTTGTTATTTAATAAGTGATCCATAATTAGAGGTAGTTAGCGCGTGGAGCTTATAAATAGCTCATTGCAAGAGTGTTTGGTTGTTCGGGTGTAAGCTCTTGCAAATCAATTATGTAATTTTTTTTTTTTTTCTGATTAATAAAATTATGTGTCTGAGGACACTTCTTCCATTAGGTTGCGTGTTAGTTAGGGCATCATTAGGCCATCGGTTAGGGCTTCTTCATGGCAGCATTTAGCCTTCTCCATGACAACATAGAGCCTTCTCCATGATAACATTAAGCCTTCTTCCATGGCTGCATTAGGCTTCTCCATAAGGGCAACATAGAGCCTACTCTCCCATGACTGCATCTCTTCTTAGTGTAGTGTAGTCTCTTAGGATCTTTCCTCCCACCAAAACCCAAAGACAAGTGGAGAGGAAGAGATCACAAGAAGAGTGTGTGTCCAAATGACTAGAAAACCACCTCTTTTTATACTAAAACGTGGAGGATAAGTGGGGGCAATTTGGTTGTTGGCCGACCTTGATGAATTGTCCCATAACACAAATAAATTCATATCTCCATGAATACTTGTCGGAATCAGATGATCTTTAGATCAATCCTACACATCTCGACGAGAGGAATCCAAGAAAAATATCAGTTGCCATAATTAAGATGACCCAAGTGGAGTTTGGCCTTAGTTGCCAATTTTAACACTCCCTATCAACTAGGGAGAACTCCATCTGCTAATCCATCTGCCAGACTGTACTATCTCTACCATCAGTGCCATGCACTGCTCTTCACTACTTTTCTTTGCTCTGCTCTGCTCTACTGAACTCTGAAGAGGAAGAAGTGATCAAGAATGTATCATACCATCCTCTACTAACCCGAAGTCGGTCCCATATAAAAGAGAGTGTCTCATACCACTCTTACTGACCCGAAGTCAGTTCCAATAAAGAGAGTGTGTCATACCACTCTTACTGATCTGAAATTAGTTCCAACAAGGAGAGTGTATCATACCACTCTTACTGATCTGAAATCAGTTCCAAAAGAGAGTGAGTTATATCACTCTTACTTACCCGAAGTCAGTTCCAATTGATCCTAGATCAATATCATCCTAGCATAGGGAGTACAATAGTAACACGATGCGTCCATCGGTACTACTATGGTCCCTATCCTCATTTCCCTACTCATTGGCCAGATGAGAGGTACTTCCCATGAGTCCCAAACTACATGGGTAGGATGTCTCAGCAAGAGAAGGATGAACCACTCATCCTGCCTGCATGTCGCTAGGGGTATCCCAGGGGAACGTTGAACGACTCACCCTGTACACAACAAATCACTAGGGGAAGGCTGAGCCACTCACCCTATGTTAGGAAAATTAAATCAAATTTGGTATTAGAAAAAAAACATGGCATTAGTGCAATAAAACTCAGAGGAGTAGGAAGATCAATTTGTCACAGGGGTTTACAACATTGAAAAAAATTTTCGGCAGTTATTTTTTGGGGTTTTGCTTTGGAAGTTGGAATTTGGGAGGACCGCTGCAAATGAACTAACATTTGAAGACTAGTTGGAGGGTGCATCCAACTTCAATCCCTATAAGGAGATAAATCCATTAGTGCTAATGGAGAATGGGATCTGGGAATTTGCGAAACATACTCCCACTACTCATATTGATGCTACACAACTACACATCCATAGTCAACAATATGTGAATGTCAGGATAATCATCATGGATGTGATGAAGGGACATGTGATCCCTCATCTTTCCAGGAAGAACACTGCCAAATAAATATGGGAGGCTCCAACTAAGTTATATTAGAGTGACAATACCAACAAAAAGATGGTGTTGAAGGAGAAGTTGAGAAACACCAAGATGTCCAAGTCAGATACAGTTGCCACATATCTCACCAAGATCAGACATCCAAGATGAGTTGGCTACAATTGGGGAGGCCGTGAAAAAACTAGAATTGGTGAGGATAACCCTCAATGGGTGTTCCAAGCATTAGGAAACCTTTGTCAAAGGGATCATAAAACATGAGCATCTACCAGACTGGGAGCAGTTATGTGATGACTTCACATAGGAGGAGATTCGAGAGGAGTCCCTTGATGGGAGCCACTCTAAGGGTGACATTGAGAACCTTGCGCTTACCAACCACACAAGGAAGGGCAAGGGGAAGGCCAAGAAGACCCAAGAGGAAAGAGTACCTTACTATTGGAGAATCTACTAGGGCAGCTATTAAAAGCAATTCTCCTTATCCTTAATAATTGCTTGTGACTTTTAATTAAAATATTATTGTTCTTCATTAGATTATTTTCATCAAACAATTATCAAGAGTATAAACCATGGAGATCATAGACACGAGAATTAGGATTCACGCCAAGGAAAAACCCCTCTAAGGGGAAAACCCAATAAGAATCTCTTATCTTCTTATAAAATCGGTTTAAATGAGAAATCCAAGACCCAAAGACCAAAGTCAACCTCCTCCAAGCACCATGTCAGCCCTCCAATAAGATCTCTTCCAAACAAGACAAAAGTCTCCTCAAGTCAACATAGTCAAACTCTTCCAAAGATAGTCAAACCTTAGACTTCAACCCCTACAATAGACGTTTCAGCCTTTTTGCAATAGAATTTCAGACCTACAATTATGTTTGCAACTTTGGCATCCTGCAATCCTGAAATTTTTGCACATATGAAATCTTTTAGGGCATATTTTCTTTGTTTTGACCTTTCCTTTTTTTTCTCCTTGGTCTTTGACTTCTTCCTTGTCTTCTTTGTTGTTTTTCCATCCTTCTTTTTAAAAAGATCGAACTGCAGAAGTGTGTCCAAATGAATTGAACTCATGTCCTTTATATACCCTTCACATGTGGTCGAATAGGCCTCTCCTATGTTGACTTGTGCTTGGAGGTCATTAGACTTTCTAGACTCAAAAGTAAATTCTTTTACGTTTACAACTTGCCCAAATGGGTCTTATATACATGAAAAAGACTCTTTTAGCTCATGGCATATATTTCTTGACTTGACAAACCCTAAGAGCACGAAATGCATGCTTGACCTAGATGACCATTTAAAAGAAGCATGAAACCCATGCTTGAAATTAATATTTTTCTATTGGCTCCCCTTTCCTCGTGTGTTTCGTGGCATTTGCTTAAATCTAGGGATGTGTCTATTTACTAACACCTACAGGTTTTGGTGTAACGGCAATCGTGACTCCAACAAGTGGTATCAGAGCCAGAGGTCTCGAGTTCGAAACACACTAGGTTCGCGTTGGGGGGGGAGATTGTTGGTTCCCCGTTCCTCGTGTGTTTCGTGGCATGTGCTTAAATCTAGGGGTGTGTCTGTTTACTAACACCTGCAGGTTTTTGGTGTAACGGAAATCATGACTCCAACATTTTCTTTCTTCTTTTGCTTGTTACATAAGATGTACATAATGACATAAATACAATGACAATTATGAAGACCAAAACTAGCTACATTTTCCAGCACTTAGGAGCTGGAGAGAAGGACATGGGCAAAGTGAAATGCTTACATGTCCCAAGTTTGGCCACTACGTAGGCTAATGTCTGAACAAGAAGAAGGGCAAGGGGAAGTCACAAGTTGTATTGGTAGGCTCACAGGTTAATGTGTTTGCTAACAGGTTCAAGAAAGAGTTATCATTAGTGACATGTCTTTCTGGCACCATTAGCAAAGGTGCATGGTTCATGGACAATAGAGCATCTCATCATATGACAATATTACAAGAGTTATTTTCCAGCCTGAGAGAGGATGATCTAGATCTTACTATGGAGCTTGGCAAAAATGCCAAGTGCATAGTGGAGGGAGTTGGAACTATACAATTTCAACTAGAGTTAGGTGAACCCATGGAGGTTACAGATGTTTGATATGTTATGGGTTAAATATGAACCTTTTTGTAGTCTCAACCATGGAGGACAAGGGATATGAAGTTCTTTTTTGAGATGGACAAGTGATTTTTAGGATGAGATCTTCCACTTCAAGTACAAGATAAGTCATTGGGAGGAGAGAGGATGATATGTATATGCTAAGGGGTCAACCAGGGAAGGCCTGGGTTCATAAAAATGATAACCTGTGTGAGCTTTGGCATGGGAGGATGGCACATTTGCATCACAAGGCTTTGTCTAAATTGCGGGAGATTGCCACTAGTCTTCCTTTGTTTAGCATGGAGTAACATGGTGTTTTCAAAGGGTGTGCTTTCAGATAGTATGCCAAGATTGCTTTCCCAAGCAATGATTCTAGGTCCAAGGGGTTGTTAGATCTAGTACATTCAGACATGTGTTGTTCTATGTTATAGGGGTCCTTGATTGGGTACAACTATTATGTTAACTTTATTAATGTTTGTTTCAAGAGGACTTAGATCTACTTCATGAAGACCAAGTATGAGGTCTTTGTTAGGTCTCAAGAGTTTAAAGCTCTCGTGGAAAACCAAATTGGGAGGAAGTTCAACATCCTTAGATTGGACAATGGGAGTGAATATGCATCTAAGAGATCAAGGACTTTTGTAGGGAAGCAAGCATTAAGAAAGAGTTGACAGTTCCTTACAACCCATAACACAATGGGGTTGTTGAGAGGAAAAAAGGGCCATTTCCAAGGATGTTGAAGCCATGATCCTTGATCAGGATTTGCCCATGTTCTTGTGGCAGAGGTGTGTAATACAACAGTCTACATTTAGAACATGAGTCCTCACAAGGTCTTGGGGGATAAGTCTCTTGAGGAGGTGCTGACAGGGGTGAATCTAGAAGTGGGACTTTTTTGTATCTTCTAGTATCTAGTGTATATCCATGTACCATCAAAGGAGAGGAGAAAGTTGGAGCCCTCAGAACACAAGGGCATTTTTTTTTTCGCAAGGCATACAAGGTGTACATTTCATCACAAGAGGAAATTATGGTGAGCAGGGATGTGAGATTTGAGGAGCATAAAGCCTTAAGAAAGTCAAATGATACCCTACTAGTAGTGGAATGTGATTGGTAGCGAGAGGCTCCAAAGGTTGGGGAGAAGCCAATAATACCGATAATAGGTGCTTAGTCTTGAGATCAAGAGGAGGAGCACGAAGCACCTTCTGATTCTGTCAAGAGGAGGCCAAGGTGGCTAGAGTAAACTCTTTGGGATGTTGAGGAGCATGTGGAGGATCTTAAGAAGATATTCACAGAGAGCAAACTACCACATAATTTTTCCAGCTACATGGATCTTATGAGTGACATCAACGATTCTCAGCTTTCTAGCTTTGAGAAGACAACAAACCAATGAGTTTAGAGGGATGCCATGATGGAAGAGTATTCTTCCATTATGAAGAATGATGTATGGGATATTGTAAATAAGCGAATAGGAAAACCAGTAGCCACTTCAAGATGGATCTACAAGATCAAGCATGTTGCAAATGGTAGCATCAACAACTATAAGGTTAGGTTCATGGTGAGAGGGTTTTCCTATCAGGAGGGAGTGAATTATGAGGGTTGGTATTTCTATTTCCTTAGATATGGGGTGGAGGATACATCAAATGGATATGAAGACAATATTCCTTAGTGGAGTGATTGAGAAGGAGGTGTATATGAGCAGCCACAAGGTTTTGAGGTGCAAGGGAGAGATTCTCATGTATGTTGGTTGAAAAAGGATTTGTATGGTCTCAAGTAGGAACCTAGGGCATCGTACTCGAGGATTGATGGGTATCTGTTATGCATGGGCTTCACCAAGAGTGAGGTATATCCCAAATTGCACTAGATACTAGTTGGTGACAATCCACTCATTTTGGTAATTCATGTGGATGACCTCTTTCTTACAAGGGCGAAGAAGTTCATAAAGATGTGTAAGAGAGAACTAGCCAGAGAATTTGAGATGAAGGACATTGACATGATGCCACTACCTTTTGGGTTGGAGGTGTAGCAATAGATAAGTAAGACCTTCCTTGGATAAGGGAAGTATGTAGTTGAAATCCTAAAGGGATTCGAGGTGGTGGATTGTAGGCCCGTGCCAACACCAATAATTACCAGCTTGAGGAAATTGAATGCTTCTAATTCATAGTTGGTGGATCGCACATTGTATAGTTAGTTGATAGGTTCTTTAACGTATCAAGTCAACACTATGCTAGATATGCTTTGTTGTGAACACACTGAGCCAATTTATGGTGGAGTCGAGGAGGGTTCATTGGGTGGCAACGAAATATGTGCTTAGATATCTTCGAGGTACAGTGGAGTATGGACTCAGGTATGTCAAGAGAGGTGAAGTGCAGTAAGTCAACGATATAGACTTGAACTAGGTTGGGATTGTAATTTTCACACCCCCAAAGTGTCCCTCGAGTTAAGGCGCATTGAGGCCTTTGGACGTGCGACACCAAAGTGGTTCCTCGTAATGGATTGACCAACTTACAACTACTTACACTTGGACTACGCCTCTATCACTTGCACTTCTGTCATGAATTAGATATATTATGTTTGTGGAATTAACATGCAATCTTAACCCAAATACAATGCCCAATTACTTCACTTCACTTATACAATCATCCACATGTCTAAATATGTTGCAATATAATGTCACAAAGCTACATAAACATCAATGTACAATGTGCACTAGATTATACAAGTAACAAGACAACCTCACCGATTCTCGTCTTCACTTTGTAAACTTACAATGTTACAATATCCACAGATTTCAGCCTTCGCCTACTTTTATGTACAACAAACCCCCACTCATGCCACAACCTTCTTGGCTTTCTTGCATAGTCTACACAGTGCAAAATGCGCCACTCATGGTTGTGCCACAATTATCTCGGCCAAATCGCACGATGTCTTCATCGTGCACCCTTAAGGCCCGATCATGCCATTGTCTCGCCCTGCCCGTACAATTGTCTTACCTTGCACTACTCGTAAGAGTCTATCATGCACCCTCGAGGCACGGTGACTGTCTCGCCCTACCCACATGAATATCTCACCTTGAACGACTCATACGAAACCCAACGCACTCGGAACACCCTCGCCTGAACTCGTTCAACAGTTAGCTCACACAAATGGGCGAGCTCATTCATTCTAGTTGTATATCTTAACTCGGTCTCAGTTGCCTTCCCATTCTGTTCCATTCGTTGGTTGTTCAGTTCATGCCTCCAATTGTTCCAACTCTCCTTCTACTTATATGCCTCGTGTAGTCGTGCAGAAGGGTGTGTCAGTTCTATTGGGCTTGCCAATCTTTTCACTTCGTCTCACCTGGGGTGACTCGTTCCATGTGTGCCTAAGACAAACGTCCCACTTGTGCACCCATCTCGCATGCCCTTGCAAGGTTGCCCATCTTCCACGTCCTTGCCCGGTCACTCATCTTGCACTCCCTCGTAAGGTCACCCATATTGATCGTCACACCTTGCCCATCTCATGCGCCTTGCTTGAGGCCACATCTCATTCAATTTTGTGCACAACTCCACTTTGTTGCAAGATGTGACAAAGCCTTAGTGAAACCCCAAAACGTCGCTTCCAACATCGCAAATGTTGCGATGTCGTTCCACCTCCACAACTCAACTCATCTCATCCTAAGATGACTCGGGCACACGTCCCTAAGGATCTTACATCCTCCCCCACTCTAAAGAAGTTATCATCCTCGACAATGAACATCTTTGACAATCCATCCATCACTCAATATTACAAGAAGATTGTCCTCTGCATCTTAAACAACCTCCTCATCACATTGTCTCATCAACAATAATAATAAGGAAGAATCTTGTCTGCCGACATACATCCCATGCAACTCCATGAATACCTACGTAAGAATGTCATGTGTTGGATCACCTTGTGTCATTGACTAATCAAGTAGCTAATTTGATTGTAGCGCCAACTCTACAAGTGTTGCACAATAACTCACACACTTGAACATGTACACTCACCGTCACATTCTCATGCGGACGAATCTCATCCTCATCTTGTTCTTGCTCATCATCGGGATGTACCCTACATGGCACCTCCTGCATCTCTGGACTCACCACCCTGAGCAACTGATAATGGTCCCATCTTCATGGGTTCAATGAGAATATGAAGAGAAGTAGCCTCTTAAAATACCTCTCCACACTCTAGATCATCCATCTCTCCTCACTAAAGATGTACTCCTCGATCCTAGAAACAATCCACCTATGCCCGGTATGAACCCTCCATATATGTCTATAATGAATCTCAATAAAGGGGGATAAGAACTGATCCTACCCTCACTCTCCTCAATCAACCTCTCCAACTCTAGATCATTAGGCCAACCATCTATCTCCATGCTCTCACTAGACTACTCAAGCTCTTTGTTGGTATGTTTATACCACAATTCATTTTCATGAACCTCATCCACAAATGTAATTTGTAATCTCCATAATCTTGGTCTAGGTCTTCACGCGGGCTCAAAATCCAAGCATCAACATCCTCAACATCATCAAAATGCTCAACATATCTACCATCATTAAATGTAGAAGTCTCAACATCAAGCTTCTCGCACTCAACCATGGAAGTTTCAGCATCAACCATCTGAAGTCCCTTTGAAATCCTCAGAATCCCATTTACCAAGTCAACCATCACCCTCGAATGCTTCGTGAGTATGGACTCCATATGATCCAATCTTTCACAACTCTCACAATTCAACTATCCTCCCTCCATGCAGATAGTTGTCATCCTAGGTCCATCTACCATTGCCCTAACAGTCGAAACAACCATCGGTTCTTCTCCTAAAAGAATTAACAGTCTACCTCATATGAGGTGTTGGTACAACTCTATATCCAACCATAAACTCGATGCCCAATACAATCTCATAGTCATCCATCCTGATAATCGTGAAGTCAAGCTTCCTTTTACAACTACTAATTTGTATTATAACACCACTGACTTCTCCAAGAACTCTCATGCCCTCAAAATTCACTACTTTGAAAGATGCACGAATTGGAATAATCTACAAGTCAAATCTCCTAGCCACATCTTCCCTCATAAAGTTACGTGTAGCCTCGTTATCTATCACAACCATCGATTGACTCCCATTCACATCAATCTTCACATAATGCAACTTAGTTTGCTCCAAATCATGTTTTTGAGTAGCCTCCTTCAAAGAAGGTGCACCCAAAACCTACATCACCCCCATAGACGGTAAGAACTCTTCCTTGCTGTCTCTTCCTTCTCAACATGCATATAACTGCCACTTTTTTCTTCAAAAAACAATTCTTTGCCATGTGATCTTCTCTGCATAACCAACATGAAAGAGACTTCCTCTCCTTCTTATCACTCTACTTCAGTTCATCCTCTTTCAAATATTTCCCTTTCTCCTTGTCTGACTTCTTCTTATTCTCGTCATGCTCCTTCCGTTCTGGTTTTCCTACTACATAGAGATTCAAAATCTCGTTTGCAGCAATGATAACTTCTTCAAGAGTCTATATATTATGTCTCCACTTTTGTCTGAGCCCAAGGTTGTAGACCTATCAAGAAATTAAACAACTTGTCCTTCTCAGCCATATTTGAAATCTCCAACATAAGACTTGAATACTCCCGAATGTAATCCTATACACTTCATGTCTGCCTCAAAAACTTCAACTTGCTACTTGCATCCCAAGTCTAATCTTGCAATCCAAACTGAGAATACAACGCTTCCTTCAACTTCGGCAATGTGGTAAGGTCATCTTGCATTTAATGCGAGGCAACCTATTCTACCCTTCTTCTCCACCATAGCTTCACATTCCTTGTTAGGAATTAGGTAACAACCTTTACCTTTACCTCATCAAAGTACTTTCCCAGTTGATCCAAGTATTGCTCTACATACCAACATAAATTTCCAAGTGCTTTCATACTTCTCGCACCATCAGACGATTCCTGCTCTTTCACCTTCACCCTTACGGAAGCACCAGACAAACTCTCCCTGATTGCTTTCCTTAACATTGCAATCATCTCTGTCTACACTTCCATAGCTAAAGTAAGACTCTCTGTCTTTTGTTCCAACCAACTCAATCTATCAAAGGCATCTTCTTCACCTTGGTCCTTTTCAACAACTCTAAAGATCCTTTCAAATTCATACATTCCTTTGGTGTATACTTTCTTCATGGACTTCACTTGTTCTTGGGTTTTTGAATCTCCCTCAGATGGCATCTTCTAAGAAACCCAACTACTCTTGTAAGACAACCAACTTCTCACCCAATTTCTATTGAGTGACCTCCAATCATTGAATTTTGCCACTGTCAAATCTAATTTGATACTAATTGTCATGCCCTGAGAGTGTCCCTCGAGTAAAGGTGCATTAACGCCTCTGGATGTGGGGCACCGATGTGGTTCATCATAATGGCTTCATTAACTTACAATTGCTTACACCCGAACTACACCTCTAGCACTTGCACTTCTGTCACGAGTTAGATATATTATATTTATGAAATTAACATGCAATCTTAACCCAACTACAACGCCCAATTACTTCACTTCACTTATACAATCATTCACATGTATAAATATGCTACAATATAATGTCAAAAAACTACATAAACATCAATGTACAATGTGCACCAAATTATACAAGTATAAGGGCAACCTCACTGGTTCTCATCTTCACAATATAATCTTTAACAATCTTATAATGTTACAACATCCACAGATTTCAACCTTCACTTACTTTCATGTACAACAAACCCCAACTCATGCTACGACCCTCCTGGCTTGCTCGCACAACCTACAGGGTCCAAAACATGCCAAACGTTGTCACTCATGGTCATGCCACAACTATCTTGGGCAACCCACACAATGTCTTTGTTGTGTGCCTTCATGCATCGTCAAAGCTTGGTTGTGCCACAATCTTGCCTTGCTCGCACGACTATGTTCCCCTGCACGACTTGTACAAGTTCATCATGTGACTTCATGAGCCCTCAAGGCAAGGTCATGAAATAGTCTCACCCTGCCCGCATTACTATCTCCCCCTGCATGACTCATACGAAACCCAACACACCTAGAAAACCCCGACCCAAACTCATTCCAACAATCAACTTGCACTATCGAGCAAGCTCATTCGTTCCGCTTGTCTGCCTTGACTTGGTCTTAGTTTCCTTCCCATTCTATTCCATTCATTGGTTGTTCAGTTCATGCCTCCAATTGTTCCAAATCTCGTTCTACTTATATGTTTCATGAAATCATGCAAAGGGGCACACCATTCCAACCAATGTGTCAGTTCAGTTGGGCCAACCTCGCATGACCCCATTACGATGACCATTCCACTTCATCGCACTCAGATCGACTCATTCCATGTGTGCCTGAGTTGACCATTCCACTCGTGCGCTTATCTCACACGCCCTCGTCCGATCACCCGTCTTACTCATCTTAGTCTATTTCATGCATAACTCCAATTTGTAGTAAGATGTGACAAAGTCTTAATGAAACCCCAAAACATCGCTTCCAACATCGCACATGTTTGTGATGTCATTCCACCTCCACAACTCAGTACGCCTCGTCCTAAGATGACTTGGGTGCACATCCCTAAGGGTCTTACAACAATGGACAGGAAGATCACCTTTGGTGTTGTTTTAGTTTACGGTTAGTAGTGATCTCATGGTTCATCGGGAAGCGATCTTCTATGGTACTTAGTTCAACAAAGGAAGCATATATGGAAACTAGTTTGGCAAGTTGTGAGGCCATTTGGTTTTGCAAAATACTCCACAGGATTGTTTGGTCGCAAGTTGGATCCAAAAGTAATTCACTACAACAATCAAAGTTGCATCGAGCTCTCGCAGAATCCAGTGTCTTATGATAGGTCCAAGCATATAGAGATTAGATATCATTTCATCGGAGACAAAGTCTATAGGGGAGTTGTGAAGCTCAAGTATATCTCCACAGATGAGCAGGTGGCATGCATTCTCACCAAGCCCCTAGTGAGGGATGCGCTTGTGTTTTATAAAGATAAGTTTTGCGTGGTGCAAAACACACACCTTCCTTGCTAGGAGGTAGTGTTGATGTTTATAGCTCAGGCAAGTGCTTATGCATAAGCTAGGTGTCAAGCATATAAAAGACGTCCAAAATCCTCTTTAGGTGCTTACTCACGAGGAGTAAGTGATTAATATGATTTATTTCCTAAGTGATTAATTCAAAGGTGCCAAAAACCCTACAACATTTCAATGGAGGAAAAAAAAGGTTGAAAATCACCAAAGAAAAAAAGGTCAAATTACTATTTAACTTATGCCTAGCAAAACAATAACAAACAAGGATGACAGGGTGGTTGTCTCATTAGGATGTTATTCCCTCCAATCGGTTTCAAATCCCAAGAGGGAGCACCATGCCCTGTTATAGTAAAGTTGGAAGTCTGGAATCCCAGCTCCAATTTTTAGTGATCTCTGAACATCTCAAACCTAAGTTGAACTATGAATTTTTAATATATGTGGTTTATAAACTATTGCATATATCTAGAGAAATTACTAGTTCCCATCAACCATTTTTTATTTTAAAATTAAATAACAAAATAAAATAATCAACCAATATTTTAACCATTTTCTAAAAAAACATTATTAAAATTCAATAAACAAACAAAATCTAATCTAAAATATATACTAAAATCAATAAAATACAATGTTAAAAATAATGATATCATTTCAAAACCATTAAAAAATCTCGTTGCACTCTCCACAAAGAAATTCACCATCACAACACAACAAAATTGCAATTGCTAAATTTGATCATAATTTTAGTGTTTCCCTTCCACAATTTGACCCGCTCACACCATCACAGAAATCTTTTTTTGCTAATGGAGTTGCCTAACCGTTTTTCTAACCTTAGGTACCGCGTTGAAGAGCATGAACAGCGTGTCCCACGCGTGTACGCGAAGCTCCCACGTCTGTACGGAAGCCAGAAGAAGTATTCCGCTACTTCAAGTCAGTATCCGACGTGTGTACGCGAAGCAAGAAAGGCCCTAATTAGACTAGGTCACATTTTCCCTGGAATTTTTTGGAAGATTTCGAAAAAGCATAATTTTTTTTGGAAATCCTGCTTACAGCGATCAAGTTTTAGGATTTTGGATTCTAAAGATGCTCAATCCATTTCAACACTTACGGCATCCTATTTCTTGAAAAAAAAATCGCCAAATTCTAAGAGAATTTCACCGCAAAAAATAGTATTCCGCTGCTTAAGTCCGTATCCCACGCATGTACGCGAAGACAGAAAGTAGTATTCCGCTACTTGTACAGACCTTAACGTGGCCCAAATATCGCGTACTGAGATTATAGTTTGAAGCAAAGCCCACACTATTTCAATAATTTGCAGAGTTTCACTGCCACCTACTAAAATCTACTTTCCCCTTTTGATTTTGCTTCCAATCTACGTTTAATTTTTACTTGCTGCATCGCTAAAAGAAAAAATCGGTTCTTATAATCTACCTGTACATTGAGACCTTCAAAAAATTGGCTGTATAACGAAAAAGGAGGTTCTTAAATATAATTATTTGGTCGTTATATATCTTATATAATAGTATTGAGCTTTTTCTTCTGAAAAAAAAACGCCTCATACCTGAATATAGAAAAACCGTAGGATTCCACGCGGATTCGCTGCAGCGTTCCCCTTTATCGATTTCCTGTCAAATTTTTACAGGGGCAGAAAAATGTCAGATCTCGGAAATCAAATCCACGAGCGCGTTATTACATCTGCAATAAAATCCATAGGTAATCGCGATACTGAACTGAACTAAGATTTCCTCCCTTCTTTTGCAGATTTGTATAATTTGCAGGTTGCAAGATTGCCTAAGGGCTGGAAGATCCCTGTGCCCGCTTGCCTGTGAGTATTGGGCATCCAAAAGAAAAGAAATTGCCGGCAATGGTTGCCATAAATTGAGGTCCTTTCCCAATTGAATAAACATATTTTTTAAATGAGAGCTTATTTAATTTTTTTCCAAATCATATTTCTTATTTCTTTTGAGATGGGAAGGAATATTTATCACTAATCTAGACTTATCTTAAATTGAAATCTGCTAAGCAGCACACAAAAAGGTCAAATCTATAGTTAAGATAAATCTAAGCTGAATCTATAATATATTTAAGGTCAAATTTATAGTTAAGATAAATCTAAGCTGAATCTATAATGTATTTTTCTGAGCTTTTCAACTAACAAATACCATTGGCTACATTACAAATCACTATTGATTAAACCAATTAAATGACTAACTCAAACTTATCATTATGATTATGATTATTATTTTTTAATTTTAATTTTATTTTAAATAATTGAATCACTTACAAAAACATCACATTGCATAACTTTTTACAACAAAGTTGTGCGCTTATAGAGTGCTTTTTTGCACAATAAGATAAAATTTAACAGGGGTTATTATTTTTTTCAATGGCAATTTTAGTTTTTACAAATATTTTTGTGTATACTCATAATGCATTTTTCTGAGCTTCTCATCGTAACAAATACCATCGGTTACACAACCCCAAACAATTATTGATTAAACCCATTAAATGACTAACTCAAAACTTATTTTAATGATTATTATTTTTTAATTTTAATTTTATTTTAAATAAGTTAATCACTCAACATAACATTACATAACTTTTTACAACAAAATTGTCAAGGTTAAACAATTTGCTTATAAATTTCAAATATGATGTTAAAATTATATAACTTCTAGAATCTAGATAGGAGTTAAAAAACATAATAAACAACATTAAATGACTAAATCATTATTTTAATAAGTAGTTTTAACGAATAAATCATCATTTTAAATAATTTTAAAAACTATTATATATTTCTTATTTCATTCTAAATAATTTAAAACTATGGTATATTTTTTATTTCATTTATTTCATTTTAAATCATTTTAAAACTATGGTATACTTTATTTAATTTATTTCATGTTAAATCATTTACAATTATTGTATTTTTTTTATTTGATTTTCTTATATCATGCTTTTGTATTTTTTTCATTTTTTGGATAGTTTAATTCTTTCAAAGTGATTTTTATCCTCAACTCCTCCCATGAAATTTGAACCTGGAATCTATGTATTTTGGTTATATAATATTATTATTAATGTATAAATCACCTTAATATTCTCAATATAATAATTGTATTTATAAAATATAATTAATTATAATTTATTTATAATTTATATTTTATTATTATAAATTATTATATAATGATATTTTATAAATTATAATTAATAAAAATAATTTATTTATTTATGCATTTTACAATCATATATTGAATGAAGACATTTGTTTTCTATATGTTATAGTCATAAATTTATCAAATGAGGACATTTTTTTTCTTTGTAACATTTAACATAACTCTAAGTTGTGTTTATTGTCTAGCTTTATGTATGGAGCTAAGTTGAGGTGCATGCTTGATACCACATGACCTATGCCTAGCCTTCGCAATGACAGAGCAGAGGGTATATTGGGTATCTTAGGTATATTTTAGGGGGTTGAAACTATCTTTTTGGTTTTGGGGTAAGACTTAAAACCACTTATGATTGGTTGAAATGTTTCCTTTTACTAATGTAAGGGAATACGTTAATAACCAAGACTTAGGGGCATTTGGTAGGAGTGGAAGTTTAACCCATGATATATCACCGATGGGTCATTTCAGGTGCAATGGTTTTCTTTGAGTAAGCTCGCATTTACAAATAGAAACAAGTGATGGTTGTCCTTACTATTGGCGTAACTAAGTAATGATGAGTTATGCCACCTTTAGAGGAACACTTAAACATGAATTAATAAACTTTTACTAATTCTTTTACGTTTTCCTTTTCATTGTCGATCTACATAGGCTTGCAAAGAGGCTAATTAGATTAAATAATAAACTAGTTGGAGTAAATAACCCTCTTTGATGTTGAGTCTGCTCTCTCAAACACCCACTAATAGAATTTTAATGTTTCAATTATACTTTGAGGGATTTCGTTGGATCGTTTGGAGAGGATGGAGTTTAGAAAATGTCATGGATCACAAAACAAGTTATAGTACATGGCCTTAGCTTGAGAGATGATCCACTCTCCTTTTGGGTAAGCAAATCCCCATGAAGTATTTTGTATTGTTCAACCTCCTCTATAGCAATTTTGTTGGATCATTTTAAAGGGAATCGATTTGGAAGTGTCGTGGCTCACAAAGTTAGTGTAAACAAAATCATAAGCTATAGTGCATAATAGGGTACATTTTTCTTATATTTAACTTATATATTAACAAAAGATAGTAAGAGCCCCAGATCCGGATATGCATGACCGCCTAACCACTTACCTTCATTCAGAATAAATCTGCCTCCACTTGGCATTCCTTCACATCAACGCAATCACCCATGACTCTGCTCCTCCTTAACTATTGTACTATGTTGTGTCCTCACACACTTTGATCCATCAAGTTCCTGACCTCCATCCTGTATACATAATCTTGCAGCCTTCATGCCATGCCAGTAATGCAGAGTATCCCTCCTTCGTTGGCTCTCCTGCTTCATGCTTCATCCTGCATCTTTTCCTATCTACCTCTTGCGCTTCCTGTGAGTCATGCTCACCACATATCCGTCCAATTCGCCCCAATGATCTGAGAATGAGGTTGGGCTTGATGTGGTTGTCGTGGTATAGGGAGAGGATGTCCCCCCATTTCTCCAGCAGTGGAAGTTGAATTAGCATTCTTCAATAGTAATATCCCAACCCACATCCATCGTAGGGTAACTGAATTGGAAGCAGAGATGATGCACCATGGAGGGAAAGCCACGATGAACCTTTGGGCTCTTTGCAATCTCCCCACCCACCACCTCCACTCTTAGGAATGGAACCACTCTAATGTCACAAGAAGAATTGTTAATGTCAACACCCTCTCCAACCACCTTTACTCCTCCCTCTGTCGTCTGTTGCCTTCCTTCCAAATCTCCCCTCCTCATCCTCCCCTAATCCCTTTGCCTCATTCGTTATCCCTATCAGCTCTTCCTTGCCTTCCACCATCTATGTCGTTGAGCGTAATTCCACTATTGGTGGTTTGTGGAACACCTCTCCCTGTCCCATGGAGGTGCAACTTCGAGGCGACATACTTTCTCCCCTGCACCCTAGTCCATACGATTGTTATATCTTGGAAGAGTTGCTTAAAGTTGGCCCCTCCAATCCTAGAAGCACGGAGGATGTCGGTCATGGAAGCGCAAAAGGTGTAGGTCCAACCAATGTTGAATGCGCACAACAACAATATGTCCACGCTTTATTCAACTTACATGGCGCCATCTCGGCTTGACCAAGTCCACATTGTCTATGGTTTTGTTGTTGGTATGTTTAGTCACCAAATTTGGCAGTATGTTTTGTCGGTATGTAACGGTTATAACAATGGCTCTACCTAGCCCTCTTGTTTTGGTCTTATCAATCTCCTTTAACTGTAACAATGGATTTGGTCTTCTGCTTCATGGGCAGACCATCTGGTTTCCCCCTCCTGGGGCAGATTCTCTGCCTTTTTCATCCTTCTATGGAGCCCTTGGACTGTGATTCACCATGTTTATTTGCATGTACTATTTGTAAACCATTTTTGTTAATATAATGTAAATCATTTGCAAAAAACAAAAACAAAAAACAAAACAAAACAAAAGATAGCAAGAGGTTTGATTACCTCATCGTGTGTAATGTGTATTGAGAAATATAGGGCATAGGGATGAGGTGATTTCTCTTTAATGATAACTGCTTGTGATGCAACTTTTCTTAGTCTTTTATTAGCTTCTTTCTTTCTCTTGATTATGTTAATGTTTTCTATCATCAAACAACTACCAAATCATAAATAACCATTGATCCATGTGGATATTGGTGGTCACACGCCTATTCCACTTGGACACCCACCATTGTACCATTATTTCTTTTTGTTTATGTAATTGTAGCAAAAAATACTATTTTTGGTAGTTTTTTGGGTCTTGAACTTCTGGAGCCGTTTTGAGGCCCTAAACGACTTTTTTTTTGGAAAATGGGCAAATGTAAGATAGCAACTAACATTTGTAATCGAAAGTTATAGTCCTCAGATAGATCTTTCTAACGAGGTATCGTGCGTGTGAAACGAAGATCGTTTGCCAAAGTTATGACCCTGGGAAGTTGATGTACTAATTTACCCCAACGAGGCCAATAGTTTTGGCACTTTATCTCTTAGGGTTAGGCTTTTAGATGTTTAGGGTTTTCCATTGTTTCTCAATAATAAATAGGCATTCTATCCTCCTTGTAACACAGTTCAAGGCATGTAGCTACCACATATCTTCTCAGAGATAAGCTACCATTGCCCGAGCTAGTTTATTTCCATTATGTAAGCATATTTCAGTTCTTTGATATTAATGAAATGAAGTTTTATTTATGTTGCATCTATGTGTTTATGTTTATATCTGTATTCGGTGTTGTTCCTACATAATTCTGGATTAGTGGTAATAGAGTGGTCTGCTCTTTCTTTGTTTTTCTTTGCATGTCCCCAGTGAAGTCAAGATATAAGGAGTTAGGACTCAAACCGGTTAAACCTTTGCAAGACCAACCTCACAAACCCTGACAGCCTCCCATGGTAGAAGAAAAGAAAGACAAGGGAGCAGGAGATCCCTTCAAAATATTGCTTGAAGAAGACCTCGAGCAATAGAGGAATGTGATGATGGACACCTTTGCCCAAATCCTTCGGCAAATGCCAACAGGTGACACATCTTCATACAACAACCACTCTAGAGGCACCACTCCCTTCAAGGTACAAGTCAAATTTGAAATTCCCATATTTGAAGGTCAGATAGATGTGGACGTCACAGATAGATGGTTAAATATGTTGGAAGGGTATTTTTTGGTTCATGATTTTTCAAATAGGTAAAATTTTACTTTTTCACTCCTCAAAGTCGCCCCCCACATCAAGGACTAGTGGGAAACCTACTATGAGTAGAAAGATGACGGGGAAACCTCATTGTTTTTAGTCGTACCCACTTGGAACTCTTTATGAGATGCCATCAAGGAGCAGTATTACCCTGTCGGGAGCTATGAAGATAAGTACATAAAGTGGACCATATTGTGACAAGGAATGGACCAAGACGTGTCAAAGTTCACAAATATTTTTCATACCCTTCGCACGGAGTTTGGTATCAAGTATTCTGAGCAGCATATAGTACTCAAGTACCGTGGTTGTCTCCACAAATACATCCAGGATGAAATGGAGTTCATGGATAGTTCCTCGCTTGGCAGTTCCTACGATATGTTGTCAAGATCAAGCAGAAGTTTAAACAAAAGAAGGGAGACTTTGGATTTATGAATCCAAAGCAAGGGAAAGGCGACCCCAAACCGCAGAACAAAGGACAAAGCCAGGGGGGGTGAACCAGGACAACCCATCGAAGCCGCAAGCAAAGAACAACACCACGAAGACAAAGAAGAACACATGAAAGTTATGTGAGTTCCATAAGAGCCCCACTCACAACACAAGTGAGTGTCGAACCAAGTAGTCATTGGTGGTCGAGTTGAAGGCTTCAAAGTCAAATGCATATTCTGACTTTGAGTCAGAACCCAACAAGGGGAATGATAAAGGGAAGAAAATTATTGATGCAGAGCCCAGCATCACTGTTGCCACCACCAAGATCTAGAAGATTGAGCCCAAATATCCAGAGGATGGGGAGTATCTCTTCCACTCACATATGTGGGTGAAGGGTTCACCGTTGCAATTCATTATCCATAGTGGGAGCCAAAAGAACCTCATTTCAATAGAGGTCGTGAAGCGGTTGGTCCTACCGACCACACCACACCCGCATCTATACACCATTAGGTGGCTTCATGTAACACCCTCCTCCCACATCTACCCAAGCAACAGACCAGCCGGGGTAAACATGCGACGAGAGGCCACTATGATATGATTCAACCTCCTTGGTGACTTTAAGGAAATGGAATAGATGGAACATCACATTCAGTCATCCAACATCATGCATATAACTCTCAAAAGACAAGTCAGACACTCAGACTGCCTGTCCCTGGGTCCTATTGTTGTTTGAGAAAACTTAGGGTAGGGTAACGCTCCCTAGACACTGGCTAAGCTAGTTAGTTTCAGGACTAACGCTCCCCAGACACTGCCCAGGAGATTTAGTCTCAGAACTAATGCTAGCATTCTGGGATTTGAGCCACCTTTTTCGGCCTAGAGCCCGGGACACTGCCCATAATTGAATGATCATTTACACAAGGAAACAAGGATGTAAAAGAAATAAGAGGAACAAGATCATAACCAAACCCCTACTAGCCATGATAGGCATTTTTTCAAACATATCATCAACATGTAACCTACAGGTGTAAATAACATAATTAAGAGTAGGGATCTCATACTTATCTGAGAATCGTTATGAACCATTGTTTCCTGATGTCTTTTGCTCCCTTATCACTTATTAGGTGATAAATACAATATTCTTTCAAAAACAAGTAAAAACATGCTAATATCCAAACATACCCGATGCCATAAAATGTACATATAACCAGCATAATAGGAACAAAAATACAATGGACATATCAACCATCAAAATCCATATATATATCAGTACATTTGCACATGAAAATCAAGGGAATGAATTTCTCATTAATAAATGCAATGAACCAACCGATGATGGGACTACCATGTTCCACCCGACCATAGATTGGTTGAGCCAAGTCTCTCTTCAGCCAATCACCCCCGTGCCATATTCCAAGCATGAATATGGGACTCATAGAACACATCAAAACACTAATCAATGTGGATGTAACTAGAGTTCTCCGCCTACATCGTGAGGAATTTGAGTGCCTCCTAGTCTCTCAGGCTTTACCGTGCATCCGCAGTCTAATCCAGGGATCACTAGGCCCTACACCGAGACATACTCTCTAGGATTTACCGTGCTTTCCATCCCGTAATCACTAGGCCCAACGGAGAGAAAATCCACCTCTTGGCTTTACCGTATATCCCACCATTCACCGGGAAGGATTCCTAGGCCCACCGAGGCACACAATCTGGGTTTACCACAACCCAAAGTCTGGTTCAGGGGTTACTAGGCTAGTGGCTTTATGCATCCCCGGTCTGGATCAGGGACCACTAACACCATGTGTTTGTCAATTCGGAGATCCACCCCACTCAACTTTGAATCCAATCTGACCATCCCCCACAAAACACATGAGAGAACCCATCTCATCAAAGCTATCAGGAAATGGCAAGGCTAGGATGAAAAATAATATCACACCTGGCAAAACCCATGCCATGGTAGAAAAGAAACACATGCAATCCCATGCATGCCAAATCTAGCAAGGAAAACACACATGCAAGTTGATACTTGCAATGAAGCATGTTGTAGCTGCTTGATCATGCCTTTCCCTGCTTCATCTTTGCTTCCTCTTGCCTTCTTTGTCTTTCTTGCTCCAATGCCAAAGTGCTCCAAGAAAACTCTAAGTGTCCATGAGTATGAGAGAGAGAGAAATAATAATGAGAGAGCTCCAAAGCTAAACTGACCAAATCTTGCCAACTGATCCTTAGAAGCCTTTTTATTAATGAGGCCTCTATTTTCTTCATATTCCATTATTTTCCTTCAATTTCCTCCTCACATGCAACGTGTGACCTTTCACCTTCCTTTTCTCCTAATTTCCTTTATTTTTCATAAATAATTGTGCCAAAATACCTTTTTCCTCTTTAATGCCTTAGTCCTTGCCTTTGTCAATTTCCTTAGCCATAAACAACCAAATGGACACACACTAGGATTTCCTTCCCACCATCCAGCTTGGAATACGTGTCTCATCATCTGTGGTATTTATATATTTTTACATGGAATTTTCACCAAGGTTGTTATAGAACCCTCCCCCTTAGGGGAACATTGTCCTCGGTGTTCAATGACACCTATAACCAACATGACTGCTAAAAACAAAACATACTGCCCATGGAGCTTTATAACATAGCTCGTTACAGTATTTACATGGAAATATCTTCTCAAAATCAAAACATCATGACAACATGACAATATACCGCACGTTGGAGCTTTATAACGTAGCTCATTACGGTATTTACAATAACCACATATACATATACAGATATGTACATGTATATATGAATCCGCAACAAGGGAATCTAGACGCTCACCCCTCCACCCTCAAAGTAATACTAGGATCCACCCCCTTCCCAGGAAGTCTAGAATCCACTGCAATGTCAAATTTGCATCCAATGTCTAGTGCTATAATCCCATGCCACTTTTCCTCTCAGCGAATAGTTATCGGCTCATTGTTCCAAGGCACACTCCCAATGTGAATCTGATTCCATATGGCAATGCTAATAACCAAAACAAATCCACCCGTGACCTTCCCTTCTCTTCTACACAGTCCCTCGAGAATCCAGTCACCCTTTTCGTGAAGTCACTCACCTTCCAAGTTCCACTAGCACCCCCATCCCGGGCAGTCCATCCCTTGGCAAGGCTTCCTTGCATCGGAAGATACAAAAACCAAGGCATATACTTGCCTCAACACATCATACCGGTCATATCATGCTCATAGAAATCAATGGACACTATTGGGTACCAGTGTCCCACAATGGCCCTACTCCTGAAGTGCTTTAGCAACATACTACTGCATGTTTCAACCTTTGTTGCTATTGCTAATTCTTGCAGTCGATTTCAACCACCCAACTGTGCATGTTCATGCTTCCTGTACCAAGAACATAACTTCCATTAGATTCAAAATAAATTGAAATAAATTCACATCATACCTCATTGGTAGCTCGTCAATAAGGTACATTTGCATTCTTGTTCGCTTCCTGTCACAACAAGTCAAACTAGCATATTTGACCAAATCAACATATATAAAGATATCTCATTAGGTTAGCTCAAACACAACCATCATAAATCACATGTGACCATCATAAACCAAAACCACAGATCACATATAATCATCATATACCATAGTCATAAATCATATGCAGAATAAAATTGAAATAAAATGTTAATACTTATCCTTTCATCAATCCTTAGCTTCTATGTCTCCTTTCTAGGCATGACAGATCGAGAACTGGTGATCACGTGGAACTCCATGTTGTTTTTGCATAACTGGTACCACACGAACAACCTAAATCACCTCTAGGGCACAGGGGATATGCGGCTTATAATGTCCAAGTCTGGTCAATGGTAATTCATTCCAAGTCTGGTCATCTCCTGATGTCTTAACAGTCTCCATTTGTTGGAAACTTGGGGTGGAATTT
Organism: Pinus taeda; assembly: GCA_000404065.3. Classification (NCBI taxonomy): domain Eukaryota; kingdom Viridiplantae; phylum Streptophyta; class Pinopsida; order Pinales; family Pinaceae; genus Pinus; species Pinus taeda. The sequence continues at coordinate 75,597 of APFE030243151.1, forward strand.
TCTATTACAGGTGGGTGTACTTAGGTAATGGTGCTAATGCAAACTTATTTGATGGAAGTTGCATGGCTAAATCAATATGCTCTCCCTATGTAACCAAGTGTATGGTATGGTTCAATAATGAAGGGGAACCACAGTCTTCATATTGCCCAACATAGGTCAACTTTATGAAATAGCCTAGTTAAGGTGCATCATATAAGAAATCAAATTGACAAATTCAAAGAGAGATCGAGGAGGGGACCGAACCATAAATACCCAAATTTCAAACTTTTTCAAGTTGACACAGCTTATCTATCCACCACCTTGTCTAGCATTCCCACCTTCTAAGTTTGATTATTGAGATCGAGAGCCTGATTCTGGTTATATGGATGAAGTTACGGATGACCTAGAAGTAGTCCCCCGAATTAGCACGATCCAGTTCTTGATTATCGTGAGCTAGACCTAGTTTCTGTTGATCTTGATCTAGTTATGGAAGATCTAATTGCTTTGTGCGTTACAGATCTTATTGATTCAGAACCACCATCAACAATAGGGACCAACTATGGGATTGATCCATAGAGGCGCTAGGTTAGGCAGGTAAGAGAGCTTTGCTCCCTCGTTCAATAAATGGATTCGGTAGCCAGCTCTTCCAGGAATGAGGTGAGGCTTATCCGTTCAGTGTTTCATGCGTTCTCTCAATATGGGCCCTTAACCCATAGAAGAGTGTGCCAATGTGATCGTACCACCAGGTAGAATACTAACATCTTTGAAACTAAGGCATGTCTGGCTACGAGTATAAGACTAATAACATATCTGAAGATCCAGATTATGGGTAAATAGGCTGCTTATCTGGTTCTTTGACTGAATGCAGAACAAATTATTTAACTAGATCAAATGGATTTGGGTCAACTTATGGATTTGGATCGACTTTAACTAAATCTATTTGAACAACTGTTTATACCTCCGCTGCTAGATAATTGACTGGTTCTAGTCATGGATCGACCTCTCGAACAATCAGCTCTTCCATCTGTCCTCACCTCTACCTATGTATTTGACCTATATATGGAAATGTGAAAAGAAGCTTTGTGCCTACATAATCTCTAGGTAAATAACTGGTTCAAATGCATATGTTGCTATTGGCTTTGTAACTCAAAGGGACGAAGTTGCTCATCCATCATATCGGTGAGGGACCATGGTTGTACAGAGGGGCTTATCAAATTGGATATAGATTCTGTTTTATTGAAGAAACCTATCTTCCTAAAAACTTCCGGACAAACCACACTCTATGGATAGGAATGACATGCCAATGTTGGATCTTCTTGAAATATAACTACTTCTAACACCTTTTCTATTAGTTGTCATTTATACTAAAATTCAATTCTTTATTTCTTTAGAAATTATTTTTTGTTCAATAACTACATACGTAAACATGAATATAACAACACACATACAAACATCTACCTCTTTATTGTATTTTGTAGATAATTGTATTCTTTAGGCTTCATATCCCATAGAAAGAAATTGACAACCTTTTCTAATTTATATATCTCTTTCCTATATTGATATGAGTAGGGATTAGATTGAATTATCTCGTCCCTTGATTCCTTATAGTGTCAAGATTCCCTATATAAAGCAGAAGGGTAAGTTGAGCGTCTTCTATGATAATATTTATCTACTACTTAATAAAGCCTTAGAAAATAGAATCTCTCTTTTAGTCTAGCAGATAAAAAGAACTGTGGGAATCAGTAGAAGAGCAAGAGACAAAGGAACCTAAAACTGAAGCCTCGACACTACAATTAGAATAGATAACTTGATACCCTTTAAATCGTAACTAGATCCATAAAGAGACTCTAACTCACTACTATTACCAACTCTCAATACTAGACTGACTCTACTAACTACTTATTCAGATATTGGATTTGACTCAATTATAAGATTCTCTCTTGTTCCTCTATATATTGTTCAGGTATTAGAAAGACCATGGAGCGTGAAATTCGCTTCATTCGAGAAAGTATCTATTCATAATTTATTTATTTCCAAAGATACTACCTGTCCTATGCTCCTAGTGTCGACCCTCCTTATATAGATTGATGGCTTATTAGAGGGTGCTCTCAATCGAATTGCCTGCCCTATTGTGGAGATGGTAGATAGACCCGTTTCCACCTGTGTACCATTTAGTTCAGTCCTTTGATTCTTGCATGTCACACGACCATCTCTAGAAAGTTCTACTTTGCGGTGGTGCATATCGTTCAGATCCCTACCGGTTGAACAACGAGAAATGGACTGGTGCTACAAGTTCTCGCTATATTTATAAGTCATGCCTCCTAATAAATAACCCCTTCTCTATCCGACCAATAGGCCATTGGGAAGACGCCTTTTTTATGAGGCTAACTAATGAGTGCAGTGAAAGGTAAGGTAATGTCTTATTTCTAAGCCAAAGAATGAAGCTAAGGGTAGGTCTGTAGCCTTTCCTTGAGGTCTTGAATTGGGAGGAAAGGATATGAGGTAAGCCCTTCCTTCCTTCCTTTCGGAAACTTTGGATGGCTCTTAACTACTCTTTCTCACTAGTCTAGCCCATCGCCAACTACCGCAAGAATGAAAGCATGCTCAACTATCCATCCTTGACAAGAAAGACGTGAATGCTCAACCAAAGTTGGGATGGGAGCCAAACTTACAACCTGAGCTCAGGGCTATAACTCCCTGATGTGAGGGAGAGATAAAAGCTATAGTTCCAAGGGGTTGGATAGCAGAAGCCCCTGCCACCCTGCCATCCTTTGCACAGGAGTTAACAAAGTTAGTTAATAGGGAGTAGATGATTAGACCTTCCTTTCAACCATCCATCCTTTCTACCTTAAAATGATACATCCAGTTACCTTAATTTTTACTTACATTATGAAATGAACCAGCCTAGAAGAAATACTTCTACCACTGGGAAATCTACCTCAGAACCTACACCCTCTTGAACTTACTTTATTTAGACACATACCATAGGTATTCATACACTATATATCACGCTTATCTTATGGACGATAAGAAATAAGGAATATAGCCAGACACAGAGATAGACAGATCGTCGGGGAAGGAACATGCATGATATCGGGAACAATCCGACCATCCAGCCAAACCCTGAAGACAAACTCTTGTACCACATCTTTGGTCGAAAGCCACTATGTGTCGTTAGGTGTGGGCTTTGTGGCACAACATCCTCAAGGTGTGGAGTCGTACCATCTTCCTTACTTGTCATATCCGCATTAAGTTCCTCATAATCAATTCCCTGCTTTCCGTTCTTGGTGCATCCCTCAACCCTTTATGGAGTTCATCCCTTCTTAGCATTTGCATTCTTCCTTATGTCCCTAAGTTTTAGGGACATCAGTTGAGTGCGTAGCTTTGTGAGAAGGTGGAAATTTGCTCCATCTAAGGTGTAATTGAGTTATGTGTGATGTTGGATACTGGGGTCCAAGTGTTTTAGCGATATGGAATGCAGGGTTTTTTGTCAGTGGATCCCTTCCTCTCTCTTGTTGCTTGTATTCGTCGTCATGTACACCTAGAATTCACTTTGTCTCAAGATGGGGTCGGTTGAATGTGTGGGGTGAGGCCCGTTTTTGTGATCCATATCTGTGCCATGTTGGATTGAGGAGCTTATTTCAGATCTTTGATTCTACATTGTAGGATCAGGGGGCGTTGATTGTGTATCCTGTCAGTCGACCCTCTTCTGCTTGTGGATAATCCACCTAAGCCTCTGGTACCTTGGTCCTAGCTCCTGGCTCTACTACTGCCTCTACTTGTTAGTGTCAGTGTTGTCTTTATTACCCCAAAGGAGGACACCCAATACTTTACTTTTAGGCCTTATTTCCCCAATACTAAAAATATCATTGAGTATGAGGCTTGAGTCAAGCATAATGTAATGATTAACCTAGGAGCCTACTCCATCTAAGCCTTTGGCGATTCCTAGTTGATCGTGAAGTAAGTCTAAGGTGAGTATACTATACACGATCCCACGCTTGTCGCTTACCATAGCATTGTCTCTCATTTATTGTGTAGTCGCTTCTGCACATCGCATGTCGACAACGAGACGATTTGGATCTTTATATGATATTGTCACTAGGGTCGCTAAATACCACTAAGATTCACCTTCCTTTCCATCCAACATCGACCAAACATAAATGACACGAGTCAATCTTCGACGGATTCTCAGTATACACTTTATTCACCTCTCCAAGCACCTTCTAATGGAAAACCATATAATATCAAATGCAAACACTAATTAAACCTCTAACTCAACGCACTAAGCTCACTAATAATAACTAGCTAAGTTATTACCTTGTTTATTAAACGTTATGATGCTTTATTTCTTTTTGTTTATTAGTCAACACAAAATTAGAGAATCTAAAGATAATCTTGGCTTGTTGTTACTAGCTTGTATCTTAGCTTGTTTCAAAAGACGAAAAAATATTCTGGCTCAAAAAACGGTGTGTGTCTCCAGCGGAGGAAGACTAATCCATTACTTAGCTATCGTCTCGTACTGGCTGAGGAATGGAAGTAACGATACGATAAGGCTGATACTTGAGTTCCCGAAAGGTGTCCATCATAAAGGTAGAGGAACCTCAATGGTGAGGTCTAAAAATAGGTATGAAATCAGTTCAAGTGGTGTTCTCGGGCTCTATCTCTTTATTAAAGGTGGCATAAATAATACATTTATATCCTTTATGAAACTCGATCTGTGTCTCTGTGTTGGCTGCGTGCATCAAGGCCCTGTGTGGTGGGGGGGGGGGGGGGGTGGTGCTTGTGGCAGTTTTCCTCGATATTTTTCTAGCCTCAGAGGTTCGATTCAGCCTCATAATCGTATTATCATGAATAGTAGCCGTGTCTACCACTAGATTCTAAGCAGTGGTATTTTTGGGTCCCCTATCACTTAGGAACTGTTGCTAACAGAGGTGATATTACGTATAAGCAAACCTACAGATGAAAGTTGAAGCTGCGGTCATTAAGTTTAATACATTTCAAGTAAATGATTCACTACCTTTCAAAGAGTATAATCCAATCCATCAGAGAGTTATAGGGTTCGATGGCTACAAGTGGATTTTGTGCCTCCTGTATTCTCTAAATGTGTGGGAAAGAGTGGGTTATCCTTGTCTGATCATTCTCCATGGAAAACATCATAGACATTTGTCACCTTAGCTTTGGTCATAAGTTTTCTAATTGATCTTTCTCTAGGGTAGTAACAGGTCACCTTATTATTGTTCTAGTTATGTCTCGGTTGCAAGATTCTCTTTGATCCATGAATGAGCCTATATTGTATGCTCTCATCGTTTCGAGATCTTGGGAGATTGAACTTGAACCGTAGAGCCTCTTGATTTGTGTTGTTTATACAACAAGGTTTTATACTATGGATTAATAGTTATTTATTAATGTTGGTGATTCATCCCTTGCAACTGTAACCGACTTTATATTTGTTTCTGCATTTTCTTGAGACATTGAAGCATGTTCAAACTATGTATTTGATTTTCAAATGTATCAACAAATTATGAAAGTGATAACTTGGTACTACTTCCCTTGTTACATGTGTCTCTGTGAGGTGATGAGAAGGTGAGATTTCATAAATATACAATATGTAGTAGCTATGACCTTCCTCTTTCATTAATTCATATGGGTTAAATTCATACTTTTGAATCAAATACATTGTGTTGCTGCTAAATTCAATTGCTTGACACAAATTCCAATCCTGTAGGAGTTAAGGCGTTATTCAATAAAAATTTATCTTTTGGTTTTTGTTTTATTTGCATTATTCATAACTTTCATATCATTTATAAAGCTTTCTATTACATTTCAAAGATTGCTTGCAGATTAAGCTTGTAGTTTATTTCTTGGAAGAATTAAATTGGTTGATTTGAAGGATCAAATAAATAACGTTTAAGTTCATGGTTTATGGATGCCTCGGTATAGTTCCTTAGTCAGGGACAGAACAATAGATACCAAGCTTAAGATATATATAGATTTCAAAATGCAAATGGATGGGTAGAAAAAAGTGGTGAAGAATTTATTGTTTTAGGTTTTAAGGGGTTACAATCAAACAATGTAACCTTTTCTTTCACCATCATAGTACCAAATAAATGTCGTTTCAACTCTTATTACTTACACATGTGGATCTAATCACATGTGAAATTTTATAGATATTCTGAAGGGTGTTAAACCCTAACCTTAATCAAGAGTTCTAGCATGCATAAACCCTAAGGATAACCTTGACAACTATTGTGGCATGTTGAAAATTGGACCAGAAGGGAAAAGAGAGGTTTTCTTATTGTTTCAATGATACATTGTTCCATGGCTAGGAAAAGTAAATGTGAGGGATATCACTACATAACAAAAGAAGGAGGCGGTGTTATAACAACCTATTAAGGCCATATTGTTTGTTTATCTCTACAATGAGGGATTATTATTATTCATAACATAAATTATCATTATGATAATAAAATAGGCATGGATTTCGCGGCACAACACCCATTAGGTGTGGAGCTAAATTATCTCTATCTTGATGTATCAACTCGTGTTCCTTCTTATCTGCATGCTTCCTATCCTTCTACATCCTTGAGCAGCTTTTCGTCGTCTTATGGGACCTTTCTAGCGGGCATTGGGCCTTTCCGTACTTGTGATTTTATGGTTATCCACGACTATTATTATATTCCTTTGGATGGAATTGGACTGCCTTGGGATCAATACAACCTTGCCTACCATAATGGTGGAACAGAGCAAACTATGAGGGTCCTAGTCCTAAGGGTTGTTTGTATTGGTAACGTCTCTATCTGTAGTACCTGTCTGACCAATATCTTGTGCCTTAGAATTTAATTAGTCCATGTAGTTTGTACTCTAGAGATCATGACTTATGGTGGTTTGATAGGGGGGAGATGCTTATGTGTGCCCATGAGATTAGGTCTTGATAAAGGAGATGCTTAGACAAACCTGAATTTTTGACATTAGAAGGAAGGGCTTGGGTGGGCTGAACAGTGAGCAAATGTTATTCAATTTATTAAGCCTTGCCTTTTCTTATGTGCATCATGCTCTATCAACCTTGTGTCTTAACAACCAACCCTTGATACACAGATTGGACTGGATCCATTACCTCAACTTAGATCAACTTTGCACGAACGTTTGAAAGATAGATAGTGTTGGGTTGACGGGTTCGTATGCATATTCTCCATCCATATGGGGCCCATGAGTTTGTCTATATGTAACTCGATTCATTTCCTAATTCCCTCTGGCTTTGTCTTGGGCGCCTAAATTGAAAAGTAAAGGGGATTTATCCACTTGACCGACGTAGGAGGGATAGGGGCGCCAAGCAAGTGGTTTTTCAACTTGCTTTAAGTAGGGTTCCTCTTGGTTCGTGAAGACTTTGTTTGAAGTAATAAAATGCAAGCAGAATATTTACATATATATAATTTGATTTATCTTCTTTCTTTGTCTACGAAATGATTCAAGCATGTTTTAAAATAACTCCATACATATTCTTGTCTATCTTCCCATCCATTGATCCTTCTTTGATGCGTTCCCTCACTCAAGCATGAACTAAATCGCTATCGTGTCTTTAGTCTCGCCTACTTGTGCATATCCTAATGGACTGATTTGGTGGAGGGCGCAGGGGGGGCAGGGGGGGGGGCTTAGCTAGCTCTCTTTACTTGCCTCTATGTGTACCTTCCTCTTGATACTAAACGCTCTCTCTACTGCCAGAGAAGAATTCCCTCACCTATAGATAGATCCGAAAGGCGAGTGTCGTGACACGATAAACCACATTCAAATGGCACAAAAACGTGACGTTGTAGCTTCATTTACCCCTCCCTGAGAAGGAACCAATGGTTCAAACGTTGCTTCTACCGGTGCTTGAACTATATATGCTTACCAGGGTGGTGCTTATGCATCTACTAGTTATTCTTGCTTTGTGACTAGTCGTGGTACTGGTACTGGTGGATCAATGACTGCATAAACAACTAGATCATACATATGGTTCTACAGGTGTTATCTCTCTCTGCTTTTATTTTGGCCAGAAATCAAAGCAGTAGGCAAGCAAAGTAAGGGAGGAGTGAGCCGTTGAAAAAACCCAACCATAATAAGAAAAAGGTCTTGGGGCAGCAAATCCTTTCTAAGAACCTAACAAAACCTTTTCGTATGTTAACAAGTTAATAAACCACTTAGCCCTCGTAGTGACATTTGGGAGTTTCAAAATACTACGTACCTAGTGAATTGACAAAATAGATTCCTTTGAGTTTGGAAACTAAATATTTGTTCTTAGGTACTACATCTGCCATATCTCGGGCTCTGGTCCAGGCTTAAGTAAATGAATATGCAATTTTTGGCTTTCCGGATTGATCCGAAAACCTTCCAAAAAAGACATTTAATGAAGGCACGAAGTGTTGTTTCCGGGTTCAGACAAGTATCTCCATCTGGGTTCCTGAACTTGAGTTTGTATTTAATCAAATCACTTAGTTCAAGCAGTTTAGGAAGGTAGTAAATTCAATAACTCACCTGACCTAAGAAGTACAAGTTTCGAGAAGAGTATGCATACCCAAGGTAGGGTTACAAGGGTGGAAATGATATGCCACGTCATAATTAAGTATATTACTCTTCTTACATATATGAACCAGGCTAATATAACTAATCAATGTGTATTATCCTTGTAATATAATCATTGTTCATAGGTATATGTAAGAATAGCACATAGATTGAAGTAAGCTAACCCATGCACTATAATCACAAGCTTGATTAAGGTTATGATATAAGTATAATAGATGAAACATAGTCAATAAGAGTAAGAACCAAGCTTAGTGTGAATCTAGTAAGTGACAATGGTAATGAGGGATATGTAATACAACCAATAAACATGATACTAATATAAAACATGATCATAGTATGACCATGAAGCTATCAATTACACAACTTTCAATAAGTAAGTCTTGTGATTCATAACATATAAAGGATCTATCATATTAGAATAGTCTGAATCCCATATCTATTGAGTGTAAATACATGGATACACGTTGGCTTATGCTTAGCTTATGGTCTCTATAGCGATAGCCATTGATTTGATTACAGAGATACACTCGATACTAGTCTAATATGAATAAGTACCATTGATTTCACTATGTTGATACAATAAGCTTCCATGTAAGGATCATAGTATTTCTTATTTATAATACGTAGCTATCAAGTATAACTAGTACATTAGGTTAGTGTAATTCACATATGTAATGGTTCATATTGGTTGTGTTCATTACTTGATTACGGTATTTACGTTATATTACATCATATAGGTTAGATTCCCATTTACTTGATTAGGATGATCAGCATATCCATAAGTAAGATCATAGACTTAAGGTTGATAGAGATGATTATTTATACAAAGAGTGTTAAGATAAGGTCATTGAATGCTTAAACTAAGGGGAATCACCGTACTCATATATCATGGTAAGCTCTTAGTACTCATATAGCTTAACTTACCTGTATTACTATCATGTTTCATGTGATCCATATTATGCAGATTACACTCTATCCTAATCAGAACCCTTTGATAGGATGTGTCAATACTTCATATGGTAACAATACTCATATTACCTTACTAGCTCTTTCCATATTAGGTTAGATTGAATACTGGTCTTAGATTATTATATGTGCATATAAGCAATGGTGATTATACTAGCCACTATGAGTGATTCAAGGGTGATACATATGTTGTGAGTACTCCTACTGATTCAATTGAATATTGATCTTTGGAATCGGCTTTATGGTTCTTATTTACCTTAATCACGATAGGGTTCTAAGTCACTCTATTGATAAGATGATCAAGTTGTATTACTATGATACCATGTTTACCTTTGTTATGAAAGTACACACCCTTTATTAGTATAAATTATAGGTAATAGCGTGATATCCCTAATCTTGATACCAAAATAGAGCTAGTATTACTTGCATGCTATTAGTAGTATCTGTGTAGAAGCTAGGATATGTGTATAACTAACTAATCTTTTCCTTGTGTAATCATTAAGCATGTCCATACTAATTGTTCTTGTATCTTATATTGATAGTGTAATCATGGAAACATAAGCAGTGAGTACATATTCCCTTATTTATGTAATAGACTAACTTGTAGTGATATCCTATTAACAGGGTTGAAGTTGATCTATTACCATTGATTTCACTTACATAACTACATATCCCTTGTAATATGGTAGCCTCCAGGTAAGTGATAGGAGTACCAATGTATAGTAATTCCATAATATTGATAAATATAAGCCAATACCATTCCTATATTATGTGTGCTATGTCCATCCTTTATTAGACACGTATCCATATCTAACCAGTCTGGTACTATCACCCAAATAGGAAGAATGTGTTGTATCTATAGTAGTCCAAATCCCATCGCATAGATTAACATAATGAAGTGAACACGCTATTACATCTCCATAATACAAAAGGTGATACCCTTACTATCATCATTCATGTGTTGATATAATAACTATTACTAATGTATGAACATGCGTATACCTTTGATCATCTTACACTCTGCATATTACTAGTATTACTCGAATTAAGCAAGGCTATGTATAGATTAATCACACTAATAATCCTATTTATACAGGTGTTCATCGTATTCAGACTAACATATTGTAATCTAACCTCGTTACTCTTATCTCCATATAAGCTGATCTACTATTGTTTCATCTATTATGATGTCAGTATAAGTAATGGAATTAGAACTATGATGATGTAACCTCATATCTGTACTTAATAGTTTGAGTTACTTTCCCTATTAGGTTTGAGATCCATATAATATAGGTGTTGTTAGCTCTACCCTATCGATATGGACTATATGCTATGACTATAATTACCATTTTTATTACTAGTGAATGTTTGTAACAAGGAGTGCTTAACCTCTGATGCGAGTATCTAAGCTGTTGTACAGTGTTGATCATATCGATAATTAGGGATATACTGTATCTGTATCTCATGTGTTAACTAAGACTAGTGTTCATGTGATTTATTACCATTACTTATAGAGAATATGTGAGTTTAATTACACATATAGTATGAACTCATAACAATGGGTTCAAGCTTAGCTATTATTATAATCAAGTACATATTACTATATATTATAAGCTTCATCTTATTATGTCAAATACGATAACTGATACAAAGTAACACTTAGAACATAACTATAACTAGTACTTGCATAACACAAGTTGTTTGATTATTACGATACGTGTTGTAATTAGCTTAGTAGATACATGGGATTCAACCTATTCGAGCTTCTACTTATACTGGGTGCTATACCTGTAATGCTTGAAACTAATGACTGCTTATAACATGCTATTAATTACACATAGTATGCAGGTTATAGGAAAGAACAAACACCATTTGATTGCTATCATTTACTCAGTGCAATTACTACAACTATTTTATTAGGTTAATGCTTGATACCACTAGTAATATTGGTAAAGTTATGGGAATTGCTTAGAATACAAGCCTTTGAAACACAATATTCAATGTAACACGTAACAGATAGGGTAATATCCATAATGAAACAAAGGATATCAGTCTCTACATGTATGGTATAACTATGGTTCGTATTATATTGTCACACATTAATTATGAGTAGTATGAGACCTATTATGAACACTAACTAAGCATGTTGTAATTCTAGCTAATTCCATGGGAATTAGACTCTTAGTTCTAATAACCTCTTACTTTATTAAATAGAGCTAGTACATACATTAAAGCAAACGTAATCAATTAAGTGTGGTCTAATCACAATAAACACATAACCAATCATTATGGAACATAGATTACTCCTATTACTCAGATCATGTATGGAGAAAGCAATGTGTTTCATAGAGATCATCTTACTAGTCTAGCTAATCATATAAGAATAACACATATCCATAAGAGTGATAGTATGGGCTATGTCACTAATACTAGATAGGTAACAATGGGATTACTTACCTGAAATATTATAGGTTGATACGGGTAAAACAAAGATCTATGTGGAATAGAAGCTGATAAACTAAACCATAATGAATAGGTGATATGAGTAAGTCTCCATATTTGACATATATAAAAGAGCATAGTGAAAGCTATAGACCTGTAATGATATTCCTTTTACATAGTTCATTGATTGCAAGCAGTGGATTCAAGCTAATATAAGCATAGTTACAAGCATGAGATAACAAGCAAGAAGCTATAAGTAAGAGTAGTATATTTGCCTTGTTATGGAATTAGTACTAAAATGGTGTTCATTAAGAGATAGTGTTCAGATCAATACTATGATTACACTAGTAATGATTAAGCTCATATTAGAAAGTATGGATTCCATTGAATAGGGTGTGATTAAGGTTTCACTACTTATGCTTATAAAGGTAAAACTACTAGTAATAGCATAGATCATCGTAAGTTACCATATCATATTACTACAACCAAGTGATTACTGATAGTTATGTGCTATGTAGAAGCTCTGGATACGTCTTGGTTATGTAGTCTTTATTACTGAAATAACGTGGTTCGACATATCTATGCGATTAAGCTAATGTGAATAGACTGTAATCATACCTGTTTTACAACATTGGTCTAAGCTTCATAGTAATGTTATTGTTGTTATGGAAATTCTTATTACACACTACTTAGATAGAAGAGTAATGATAATCGAGCCAATCAACCTAGTATAAGTCTTATGTGATAAGAGCTATCTTATCAATCACAATACCGTAATGAAATAAGAGTAAACCGAATCAATGGTATTGCTCGATGTGTGTTATACAATGACTAGAACTTACTAGATTACATAGAGCTTATGATTCCAATTACATAACACATTGCACAAACTAAGCTTGTTCATAGCTATTAGATGAGTGGTACTTGTTTGATTAGGCAACTGTGAACATCTTTCAACTTATAAGCAATGACATAAACTATGAGTAACGCAGAGATTGTTCATACTTAAAAAGAGCATATCTATAATAATGAACACACACAACTTACACAGATATGGTAATGTAAACTGTACAGGTAAGGTATGAGCTTTAGTTATGAGTATTACATAGTTATCGCATCTCTATAATAGTGTTGTTTCTATTGCAAGAATGAATGAGTGCCATGTATTCTATGAACTATTTAACACATGTAACTAATACAAGGTCAAGTATAGTTAATTACGGGAATAGCTAGGTGATAATAGTGCTTGTTACATTGACCACTAGTAGCTTAAGCATGCAATGGAACAGATTAACTATGAAAGCTTACTAACTCCACATATTAAGGATAATACGCATGTTATTATTACTTAACAACTTATACTAGTCATATCTTATGGATATCCTTATAACAGATCAGAGCTTAAGTCTAATCATTATGCCGACTTTACCCTTGTTTCTTATAAGCAGATTCTCGAATAAGACTATTATATATATACCATTGCTTTTATTATGCTAGTACGAGGTTAGAGCTTGAACTATAAACATGATAGGAATATCACTTAGTATGATTCATTGCTTGTAAGCTAACTACTTACATGACCTTTTTTCTATTGGAGACATGGTTCAGAGCCTCTTGTTACAGTGATTGGTTCGATATTACTAGTAATAACCATCCTTCCTCTATAACCTGTAGCAATCCAGTGTCCACAGACACCCCTTGAATGATGGGCTTTTCAATTTCTTTGTTTGCTTTCCATTACATCCTCACAGAAGCTCTTCATCCTCATAGTCACCCAATTCCTATAGAATCAAATAATATATTACTTGGTTTTCTGCTTGATATATTAAGCAATAATGGTTCCCATTTTCTCAATGGAGTCATAAGGAATATGAACGACAGATTCATGATTACCCAACATTCTATCTTCCACTACTACCCTTGCACTAATGGAATGGACAAAAGAAATGAAAAGAAATCTTGAATACTTTGAATAAATATTATGGGTTGCATAATAAGAATTAGCAACAACATTTTTCATCGATCCTTTGGGAATTTGGTACTGTGCAGAAAAATACTATAGTGCACACCCCATGGAAATGAGTTGATGGGAATGAAGCTATTGTTTTTATGGAATTCCTACTCTCATCCCTGTAAGTTGTTTTCACCAATTGCTAGGGCAACCCTTACTCTTTGGAATCATGCTTATTAAAATTAGAAAATGTGGATGAGACACACCTTAATGTTGTCTGGGAACAATATGTTTAGAACAAGTACATCACGGATGCCCTTCCACCTTTCTCCCCAAAATATTCATATAGACAATGTGTTTTTTCACTTTCATAATAAGACACATCTAGGTAAGCTAGGTTATTTATGGTTGGGTACATATGCTTTACCTGATATCCATAGAAGTAGTTTCACTATGCTATAAAAATTTTAGGTGATTATATTCTAGGGAGAGTAAATGCTTCCTACCTAGGCCTCTACTCCCTATAGACATGATAATTAGGGCTAGATGAGTAAATAGCCACTTACATAAATATCATCTAGTAAGTTATTTAAGTATGGAAATAAGAGATAATTCACATAGTTTCAATTTCACGATGCCTCCACCATCCAAGTGACACATCACACAAGTTTCTATCGGATCTACCTCTTCTTAACCTTCTACCTATCCAAGCAATGGTAAAAGATGATCTCAATAACAATATCAGCCTCAATAACAACAAAGAATAGTCATATTAGGTATTTCTTGTTTTCTCTTTATTACTAAAATGTTGTATATTCATGCTCACCCCACCAACTTCATTGACATTACCTTCCATGGCCTTATTGATTTTACCCATAATACAGCCATGATACACTCCCATATCAACCCCTCCTAAACTCAATAGTCTTAGTCCACCCTTCCAAATCCATATGATGTTTTCCCCCTTTGCCAACCTAGGTCATCGAGGAATTCATTCATCTTACCCCTCCTCCCAGATCAATATAGTGGAACCCTAGTTGGAGATTAGTACCCTTAGACCATGGTTCCTTTTATTTGTCTTTTATGGTGAACTTGCATAATTTCTCTACTTGTACATACCTACTATAATCTTTATTTTTCCTTACTTTACATTTGAGATATCATCATCAAGTCATACTAGTCAATGTAAATGGAATATTTCCATGTCAAAGTGATCATTCTACCTGCATAGAGTTGCTTCTTCAAGTTTTGATTCAACAAATAGTAATCTTGAAGAAGCCTTCACCAAGGCATTAGATCTGAAGAGTCAATTCCAACCTTGGATCTACCTCTGTCATCCTTCACCCCATTGTATTGCTTCTTATATTAAAGGCAAGTGCTTCTCTTTTGAATTTTCACTCACATGTTGTTTATCCTTCATTGTGACATATATAACACATAATATTGGGCTTCAACATTTGTGGAAATCGTTGATATTTTCTTCTAATTTGATCCATATGCATCACTCTAGGCACTTGATCATATCCTCTATATCTGATCATATCGTAGGTTCTGCAATCTTATGCTTTGTGCTGAAATTTTGTACGTGAGAAACAATAACCAAAGAACTTATTTTGATACCTAAATGTAGAGGGAGATCTTGACCTTTTTAAGTAATTCCTTGGAGGAACCTCATTAACTTGTTAATTTTGAACACCTGCTTCATTGTTGCTCATGGATACTTTATGAATATTATTTTTCATGGGATATATCTTCCTCCATTTTGGTTTCTTTCGTTTTGTGACTTGAATGCACCTTGCTACTTCTTGGCATCATCCTGAGATTCATTGAAAAGAACATGCTCTTGATGGTTCATCATTTTGTTAGAACCTTTAAGGCAGTTGTTGCTGGATGAAATGAATGTTTGACTGAGTCTCTTGGGATGATCTTCATTTTATGTGCTAAAGAAACCTTTGTCCTTGGATGCCTCACAATTTCCTTGATAACCAAGATATTTTTTAATGAGGGCAGACCTTTGCATGTTGAGAATGTGATCCGGGGATTCAGTCCATTTATGAAGCTTTGATTTTAGTTGTTTTAATTCTTATTTCAAGAGGCCAACTTTTTCCTCTATTATTTCACAAATTTGTTCCTTCTCATTTAGCTATTCAAACAAAATCTCGTTTACCCTTTTAGCTTCTTCTAGTTCAACATTGAGAGCAAGAATGGTATCTTCATTTATATGTTTATCTTGAAGCTAATCCATTAATTGACATTCCCTCTTTATGAGAGTATTATTTCATATAATGCACTTATAAGTTCCCATTCATAATATCTTTTTGCTTCAGGTTATTCTGTTTCAATGATGAATAACATTTCACCCCTTTCATCATTAGTCACACTTTCATTACTTTCATTGTCACTGTGTTCTTTTGAGTAGAAATTCTTCGTCTTATTAGCTTGCCTCTTCTTTTGATGCTTAGACTTGAATCTTGATTCATCATCACTATCATTCATTTTAGCATAAGAACATTTGGAAGCATAATGTTCTATCCTTCCACATTCAATACATTTGAAAGGGAGCTTACCATTGAACTTGTCAGTTCCCATTTTTAACTTACGAACATACTTGGATTCTTCTTCATCAGAGTTAGAGTTTTCTTGATCATCATACATTTTCTCTTCTTTGGATGCTTTAAATTTTGCTTCCGTGACTCCCGATTTGTCCTTCTTTAGTCTTAGATAATATGCTGAGAGTGTTCCATGAAGAATATCCACAATCATTTTGTCTACATCTAATAGTTGTTCAATGGTTGATACTTTGGGATCAAATTTTGATGGAAGATATATCAAAATTTTTTGAACAATAACACAATCTTTGACTTCTTCACTAAGACCTGTAATGGAGTTGACAATATTGTCTACATGATGAAAGTATGAAGAAACATCCTTATCTTCTTCCATATTCAAGCTTTTGAATTTCTACTTGAGGGATCGTAGCTTGGCTTCCTTTACCTTTGTGTCCCCTTCATAATAAGTTTTGGGCTTTTTCCATACCTCACGAGTTGGCTTAAACTACAATACTTTGACAAATTTTAAGTTTGCCAAACCACTTAAGATAACATGTTTAGCTTGTGCATGGGATGTATAAAGTGCCTTACCTTATGCATCTGTTGGAGGAGATTTATGAAATTTATAATCAATTTCTACAATCCCCATACATCAAATCCCAAAGAAATGAGATATGTCTCCATTCTTATTTTCCAAAAAACATAGTTAGATTCATTGAGCATAGGTGACTTGATAGCAACTTTGATTGAGGCCATATTTTATTGGAATCAAACTTCTAGTAGTTAACTGTTCCAGAAGGTAACTTGCTCTTATACCACTTGTTAGAACAAAAATCACACGAAGAGAAGGGGGGTGAACAACTGTGGAAACAAATTTACCGTTTCACAACATTTATCAGTAACAAATATGTAGCAATGTATCATCACTTATTTTAATCATATTAATGAATAAAGTGTTACATCAAGAATCCATTAACATTTCAACAACACACCAAAAAGCCATCAAATCAACATAAGGAGACACAATCTTTTACATGAAATCCATATGAGAGAAAACCAAAAGTTATTCTTCTTCTTCTTCTTCAATTCATTACATAGATTTGGAGGCACCAACGCCCAGGATATGCAAGCTTCTACTTGTAGTAGGCTACAACCTCATTGAGGAACCAACCTCGAAAATGTGCAGGCAAAAACTCACTATATGCTACAACCTGATTGAGGCACCAACCTTAGAGATGGGCAACGTTCAAATTGCTATAGGTTTAAGCATTATTGAGACACCGACCTCAATGGAGGCACCCACCTCCTTCTTCAACTTCACGTGGACCACTTTTCAAAATATTTCAAACTAGATCCACCTTCTCTTCAAACAATATAAATCTTCAAATTGAATAATCTTCTACTGTCATATTGTTGTCAACATCCTATCATACCTTTTCCAAACTCTATTCCAACCTATTCATCAATATGGTCACATAAAAATCTTCCTGGAACCTATTCTTTCCATATACCCAAAACCAACTACAACATGCTCTTAAGCCCCCAAATCACATAACAAAGATTCTGATTATTAATAATATATCAACAAAGCTTTTCATGCCTTAATAAGTGTTCACCTTTGAACCCTAGTTATCCTGCTTCTTTCAGAATCAAACTTGGCTAAAAAATGAGCCCATAAACCCCCAAAAACTATATAAAACCATATATTAAACTAAATGTTCTCCAAATAGACCCTTTTGGGCCACGTTATATGAAATGCTCATTTTTTGGCAATCAGTTCTACAAAATGTGCATTTTTAGCCACTAACAATTCAACAAAATGAAATTTATGGGTAATAATAAAAAAATAAAATTTTCACTTGATAATGAGTTGGGGGGCTTGAGCTTGGGTCTTAGCTAACATACCATGAAATCATTACCAATTAAGATATACAATGATGCTTGTTACATAATGCCCCCAAACTCCTTTTGTACTAGCTCCAAAAGGGAAGGCGCAGGGATTCAAGTTTGTATCTCTGCTTATAGATAATGTGCACAGGCAGGTCAGCCAACCATTGTGTCAACGAGAACCACTTCACATTTCAGCTAACATCGCAATACAAAGTCTACGTGCACATGTGTCCCACATCTATAAATTGTGCAATGTATGTAAATGGATCGTCCTACATGTCAGAAATTAAATAATAGAGCAATGGAACACATAAAATATTGCAAAAAAAAAGAAAAAGAAAAAAAAGAGACACAGATATACATGGTTCACCAATTTGGGCTATGTCCACAAAGAAACAACCAATCCTTCCTTTTCTATTAACTAGAAAAATGAAGAGATACAATCTACAACGAAACTGTTGTAAATTCCTCTTCGATATCACACAATATCCTCTCTCTTTCTCACATAGAATAATAATACATTGTCGCAATTCAGTTACCTCATATAAACCGAGGGTTACATTCTAGGGAAAAAATATAAATTAACAAAACTTCTATTGTCACATCTTTTTCCTAATGAACGACCCACATTGACTATGAATTTACAAAGATAATCGAGCTCCACACCCAACACTATACACCTCGTGTTAGCTCAAAACCTCGTGCCATGTAATATGGAACTAGAACCACAAAGTTTTTTGTTATATGTATGTTTGGTCTTTGCTATATATAACCTCTACTAACAATAACCATTGTATTTTATATATACAACATTACCTCTAAACCTCTGCTAGATTTGGACCCTATGGAAAATAGTGTTCAAAACCTTCAATATGTCACAAGACCTGACTATCAAACTTTACCAAATTTGGACTCTTTTTCTACTAAAGTTGAACTCAAAGTTTGGCCAATTATAGTTACATGATAACTATAACCATTTCTGCGTAGCCAAGATCGAAAGGGCCATAACGAATCGGATTTAAACTATGATCAAATTCTCTGCAACAGAATGGTTCATACCATAACCAAAAAAAATGAATTAAATTGAACCTCAACCAATAATAATATTATAAATGAATGATAAACAAGTTATGATGGCCAAGCCATTCAAAATTCGTTCATAAACATCCATTCTCATATCATATCAATCAACAAAACATCGTCACCATGAGAGTTGAACAAACCAAAACATCATAACTAGAAGAGTTCACAAAACGAGAGCACATCATAACCATATTCAGAAGCGTTCACAAAGAGAGGTTTCAATAAATGAAGCGAGCTTAGATTAATTAATCATACTCCTGTCTACTCCTCAACCTTCATCGATCCACAAGACTCTTATATATGCTTCAAATGAATAGTTGTTCACTTCTTACCTTTGGAACAAATGAATATGTGTATATATACTTAGATATGTGGTTCCAATCTTATGAGGGCTAACCATCAAATCGTGGTTCATGCCTATAATTGGGTGTTTCAACGAGGTTGACCATGTAACCAACATCAACCATACAATCACAATGGTACCATATGACCAAATGTTGAGTCTTTTTGGTTGTGCCCCATACAACCATGTCATTTGATTCAAATGCTTAGCTTCGCATTATTAAAATTTGTGTCGTGGTACCATATGATTGTGCCCTATGATTGAGACCCTCGGGGTCCCTAGTCATTTGCATGTTGTCATCATGCCAGGTGGAAACCTATGAGGCGGTACCACATGTCACCCATTTTGAACTTTTGACCAATTAGAATGCGCCAAATATACCTAGCACATGGAAGTGTCTAGTGGTGCCACCTCACCATGTTGACATCATCCCCTTTGTCCTATCAACCTTTGCCACATGTTTTTGTCTTAATGGTCCATTAAGTTTCATGCATATTTTCTTTTCGTCCATCATCTAATTTGAGCAATACGCACAAACTTTAACCCTGATAAATTTCATGCCTGTCTGGTCACCATCCATTGTAGATTTAGCTAATGAACCTTGGATCTACTCAAAAGCTTCACATTGTTTAAAGAACTTGGTGTCAGTGGGTTTTTCCCTATATTTTAGGTCCTTCATTGAATCCTTATCTTCAAATGGCCATAACTTATCATCTGGGAGGAGTTTTTCAGAGTGGGATATACCATTGGAAAGGTCTCAACGTGGTATATCCAATAATTCTCACCATCGATTCATAACTTTATCAACAAATCAATAAACTTAAAACCTATTTAATGTCACTTGATGAGGGTATGCAAGAGATCAGGTTGTCATACTACTTCATGGATGATGTCATTCCTTCCTTAGACATCCCTTTTTACATCAATGAAAACACTATGTGCAACAAAGGGAAACATTCCAATGATCAATGGATATTGCATTTAAGGGCCTGATTAATAATTTTATGGTTGTTTATTTGGATGATATAACAATGTACTCTAAAAAATGTGAAGATCATGTTGAACACCTGAACAAAATCTTTGGTAGATGTAGGAAATTTGGTATATCATTAAATCCTAAGAAAATTATATTTGTTTTAACTGAAGGCAAACTTCTAGGATTTGTGATATTTAAAGTTGGGATCATTATTGATCCAAAAAGAGTAAAATCTATATTACAAATTTCTCTTCCACATAACAAAAATTAATGCAATATTTTATAGGAAAGATAAATTTTGCAAGAAGATTTGTTCCCGACTTTGCAAAAATCATTAGCCTAATGCAAGATATGATAGAAAAATATATCACATATTCAAATGAGACACCACAAAGAAGGAATATTTCAATATCATAAAAGCTTCCATTTCCACTGCACATGCTCTCATTAGTCCAAAATTTGAAGGATAGTTCATTTTATATACTTTTGATTACGACTTGTCCTATTCAATTTCCCTTACTGAGAAGAACCTAAATGGTATTGAGATACCAATTAATTTTATGAGTTTTGGGTTCCAAAGAGAAGAGTTGAATTATATTAACATTAAAAAGCAGACTTTTGTAGTATTTAAGGTTGTTAAACATTTTCAACCATTTCTTTTAAAATCTCATACAAAAGTGAATGTTTCACATCATGTAGTATAAAATTTGCTTGTGCAAATAGATCTAGGAGAAAAGAGAGAGAATTGGAAGACCACACTCTAGGAATACGACCTTGAGATAAAACCATCAAAAACCATTAGAGGATAGGGTCTTTGTAGACTATCAACGAAATTGGAAGGCTCACAAACTAATTAGGAAGAAAATTTCTATAATGAATTCGAGGTAAGCCAAGAAGAAATACTTTACATTCTTGTACCAACCAATACCTAACATTATGAAATTTGGTACTTTATATTGAATGGGACTGCACCTAATTATTTAGCACCAAAACAAAAATGAGCACTCATATTAAAATGTGTTAGATATCAGTTAATAGATGGAGTGTTGTTTAGAAGGAATTGCAATAATGTTTTACTAATATGTTTGGAAATGTTTGACGTAGAGAAATTTTTGGTTAAACTACATGATGGACCAATGGGAGGGAATTTTAGTGGAGAGAAAATTGCACACAAATTCTTCGGGTTGATTACTTTTGGCCAATTTTGTTCAAAGACTCATATGCTTATGTGAGAAGGTGTAAAAATCATAAGACAACTTCAGGAAAGGAAAAAATACCAACTTTTCCTCTACAACCTATTGAAGTAGAAGTCCCATTGGAATAATGGGGTCTTGATGTAATCAATTTGATCAATCCTAACTCATCTCAACTGAATAAATATATTCTCAATACTAAATATTACTTCACCAGGTGGACAGAGGTAATTCATCTTAAAAGATTCAATAAAGTACAAGTAATATATTTTCTTGAAAATAACACTATATCCATGTTCAATGTTTCTACAACCTTTTTATTTGATAATTCTTCATACTTCTCATCTCTTAAAATGAATGAGTTTTGTTTGCATAAATGCATTACCATTAAATTTCTTGCCAATTATTACCCTCACGGAAATGGGTTGGAAAAGTCTACCAATAGAAACATGATCCAAATACTTAAGAAAATTGTACGAAGACCATTAGAGGAACTTGCACAAACAACTCCCAAATCCTTTATGGGTTGATAGTGTGACTCCTAAAATATCATTAGGGAACTCCCCATAGTTCAT
Organism: Pinus taeda; assembly: GCA_000404065.3. Taxonomy (NCBI): domain Eukaryota; kingdom Viridiplantae; phylum Streptophyta; class Pinopsida; order Pinales; family Pinaceae; genus Pinus; species Pinus taeda. Next base: position 98,103 of record APFE030243151.1, read on the forward strand.
TTTTAATGGCAAGGAAGTTATTCTTCCTTGAAATGTATTTTTATTATACATGCAACTAGCTCAAGTTGTCAATAGAAATTAAATTAAAGACATGGAAGTGAGAATCTGCACTCTACAAAAACTTGAGGAATAAAGACAAAAAATAAAATCCAAATTCCATGAGCACTAACAGATTATCAAATGATGGTTTTACAAACACTCGATCACTGACAAAGATTTTTCCATTGGTGATATAATACTAAAATGGGTTAAGAGCCATGAGGGAAAAATGAATACATTCCAAGTTTCAACACTTGTGGCTCAAACCATTTCAAATTTCTAAAAAACTTGGCCTTCAATAGATATCCTACAAAAATTAGAAAGGGTGGTTGAGAAACTTCCTGTGAATGGCCAGGTTTTGAAGAAACATTTCTCCTGAGAGTTCATGAGACCACCTGTAAATATTCCATCATTTACTAAAGGATGTTGGTTTTCTTAAAAAAAATCTCTTATTTTTTAAAAAATCACCATTTATTTTCTTTTGTAAATCTTCATCTTTTCTTTTATACAAACAACCATTTTCTTTATTTTATTTTTGTGGTATAATTTCAAATATGATTACATTTTTAGAGAAATGTGTGTTCATAATAATCTTTATTGTTTAAATAAGTCCTATTATTATGAAGAGAGTAATATTTAGTTATATGAAGTATTTTTTGCTTGATATTACTCTCGCTTCTAAAGGTTTTCATTAATTTAGGATAATACATATGTGTTATTTTATTAAAAGAGCTTAATACTTTTCATATAAAAGTAAAATATGTGATATCATTGATGTTGTTATTGGGCATTTGGCATGATCAGAATGGTTGGTGGCATCCTGTGTGTTGGCATAGATGTCAACCAAGCTAGCATTGATGTTCATCTAAGGGGAGTCCCATGGTTGTTGTAGCCTATTGTAGAGAATCATCATAGTAGCAAGATTATTAGAGAAGCCATAATATGATGACTATGATGGTTGGGAGTCCCAGGATTTTAAGATTTCAGCATCAAGATATCAACTCAGATGATCTTGGAAGTGGCATAGTTGGGTAGTGCTCGAAAAGAGTTTTTCAGTGATATGTAGAAGTCCAGGAATGGCCTTCTGGATTAGCAAATAGAGCCAATTAAAGTTGAGGACCCAAAGGTCAAGTTTCTAGGGAAAAAATGGTTGAATACCCTTCTGGTGCATACTTAAGTTTGGTGCACAACTAGTGGAGTCTTTGGTGGATCCTCTATTCAAAGCATCGGGCTGACATGGAGCAGACATCGCAACCACAAGAAGTTGATTGGTTGATTGGAGCACTAGATGAAACCCACATAATAGCTCCCGATGAAGGGAGTCTAATGGTTGTACCCCGAAAATTCTCAAAGAGAACATCAAAGAATGAATGAGATGACATGAATAGGGCGGATGTGGCTCTAACAGAGCGGAGAAAATGATTTTTATTGGATTAGGTGGAGCCCACTTAACACATAATTTTATAGCAGCTACCCTGACGAGTGCATCCTGATGAAATTATAAGGAGCCCTTTAAGAGTTGAGCAAGATGAAGTAGAGTGGGAAGATGTGGCCTGGTGTAGTGAAAGTGGTTACTAGCTCAATATTCAATTAGAGGCCCCCACATAACAACTCAACTCACAAGCTCGGTAGAAAGGTGAGCCTGGAGGGATAACAAAGTAGTGTGCAAAGAGAGTGTCACCCAAAGAAAGTTTGAGTAGAAATGGCTGGACCCTTAGAATTTTTAACAAATAAAATGGTGGAAAACTAAGGCCTCATACCCTTCTCTCTTCTCTCTGACAACGGGACATGTGGCAACATATTACTTGTTGATGATGATGTCAGTACCAGGAAATAGGAGCGTGACACATGGCAGACATATTCGATGATTTTGGGTACCCAAATGGCTCATTTCTAAGTGACATGTGGATCAATTACTAAATGATGCATGGCACATGTGACATTAGTATGACGTCATCCTGCTATTGAGAGCCTAAAAAGTTAAAGAGTAGTACACTAAGGAAGTGGCGGGCTAACTGAGCGTTGGGTAGACGTGGTGGTGAGAGAGCTCATTAATCCTAAGTGCAGTGCTATTGGCTCTTGGTCAAAGCAAGCGAACCCCACAGGACAACTAAGCCCATAATTTTACAAAGGAGGGACAAATGATAACATCAGGTTTGAGAGCTATGGGCTAAGTGCAAGCATGAGGATACATGCAGCGAAAGACGAAGGGAGTGGAGAAGGTTCTGTTAGCGCTTGGAATTCACCTAGGCTGAGATAGACAAACTCTCAAGGCTACATCAAACCATTTCACCTCGTAGCTAGCCCTACGAGGTATGAGAAGGCTCTCTCAGGTCAGATTTGGTAGATCTTTCAATATAATAAGCTGACCAATTAGAATCAAAGATATTAGGCTAGTAAATTGATAAGGGGGGTTGATTTAAAGATTTTTGGGTTTTTGGTGGCAATTGGAGGGAGTGCAATTCAGGGTGCGGGGATTGAGCACAGTTTTTTGCAGGGGGGATCTTTGGGGCAAGGTAGGAGTGAGCGCTGATGCCTTAATCTGAGATGGATGATCAGGGATGATAGAGAAGGAGCTAAAGAGGGCAAACAACCATTTGAATCCTCTCTAGACAGTAGAAAACATAAATTTTGAACAAACTAAAAAGCTGAGCATGTCAAAGCATGAATTCAAACTTTACCACTTCATCTGTCCAAATAGAAGCAAAAGAGAGATGTGGAATACATAAACAGACTTACAAGAACATGTAGAGAACACACCATCAACACAACAATCCACAATGATGTCTGCAAAACCCTGGCCTTCCTTTCTTTAAATTGCAGAGATAGATGTACAATATACAATAAAGCTTTCTCCCACAAGAGTCCAACCATGAAAATGAGAAAGAGAGAGCATAATATAGACCATCTAACTCCTTTCCCCACCTCTAGGGGTCGAGCTCAGCTTCCTAGGAGCAGTTTGAACTAATTCTAAATCAAGCACTAGATAATAGGAAGTCCAACAACTTGCCTCTATTACTTAGCTAACTGATTCATGCATTAATTATTCACTTTTTACATCAAGGAAGCTTCTAGAAGAGTAAAGAGAGGTAAAATCTATCAAAGTGCCATGCAAATATTACATTTATCCATCATCTACAAGTAAAAATGATCAACCATAGTCAAAACAATGTTTTTTGACAAAAAAAGTCAATTTTGGCAAAGTTAGCTCTCAAATCCGCGCACCTTTGCAGCAACTTTTGAGTGGGTTCCACTGGTCCAAATCAGGTACAAGATGGCTCATTGGAAATCTTGGTCTGTCTACTTTCCATCCCAAGTGGAATTTCTGAATTTGGAGTTGTTTTGCCCCCTCAAAAACCATTTCTCCCAAGGTCACTTTCTGCAACTCAAAAAGTGGGCAGAAAGTCATTTTTTTGATGTATTTTGAGCTTTTGGAGGCCCAAATCTCAAAATCAAGCTTCTCCCAAGTATTGGTAATTTTTCTCTTTGCATGCCCTTTCCAAAAATGCCAAGTTTTCAAAATTCCGAGCAGTCCTTCAAAACAGCCGCGCTTGGAGCGCGGCGTTGGCACGGGAAAAACCTGTAATTTGCACAAAAAATTCACAAATGACAAAATTTTCTCCAAATTTCTTGAAATTTGGGCTGGGAGTCCCCAATCAAGTACCATGCTCAGCCAAAGAGGCTTTGGCCAAAATTTGGAGTGGATCGGGCGTTTTCTTTCGTTTTTGTGTTTTGGCCAATCGTCCTTGGAGCACCTTCGTTCTCGCCGATATTTTTGACATTTCTCTCAAACCATGACACCTGTGTAAAAAGTGAAGGAGGTTTTTCTTCCTTGGCA
>APFE030243155.1:0-12166 GCA_000404065.3 Pinus taeda
AACAATTCTTGGATGATTCAAATGATAAAACCTCCTTTCTATATATAGGAGTCTAAGGAGTCCAATATAACCCAACCGACCTAACAATAATAATATAAAGCCACAAAAATAACAATAGAGGGATTCTATGGGGCACAGTAATAACAATATGGGGACAATAGGGGGCACAACAATATTAATAAGGGGTATAACTACAATAGTAATGGGGTAATCACTAGTATTATAGGGACCCAACAGAACCTCTGGGAGATGATGTAATCAGTTGACCTTGTTCCATTAGGCAGTGAAGCAACAATTTTCAGGACTTAAGAGCCCTCAGTTTCTGGACATTTGTGATTGGGGTTGAAGTGCCCAAAAATGTCTAAAACACATATCATAGTGAAACACTTTCAGACACAGTTCGGAAGTATCCCACTTATGATAAAAAGATGTATTCCATTGTGTAGGCCTGCCGACAATGGAAGCATTACATTTTGGGGAAGGAAATGATCATCCACACAGACCATCGACCCCTGTAGTTCATACAGACCCAAGGGAAATTGCAGAATGATCGCCATCAAAAGTGGTCTACATACCTACAACAGTTCCACTTGAATATTAAGTATAAGAAGGGCAGCACCAATAATGTTGCAGATTGCCTCAGTTGACCACCGATCATGGCATTAACAACCGTGCTCAACTCTTGTGGGCACGAGACTTCTGATTGGCCACTTTTCTACAAAAGCGACCCAGAATTCGGCCACACATACCAGACACCCTTGGAGGGTCGGCATGTTCCAAATTTTCATCTCCAGGATGCCCTGTTATGCCACTTGGGTCACCTTTGTGTTCCTTCAAGCGAGCGTGCCAAGATGATTTGGGAAGCACACTACAGTCGGGCTGCTGGGCATTTTGAGGTTGAGGAAATAGTGGTAGTACTGCAAAAGTATTTCTATTGGCCGAATCTTCGACAGGATGTTGGGAAGTACATCAGATCATGTACTGCCTGTGCCATTGCCAAACTAACCATCAAGAAGCAAGGCCTCTATGCCCCGATGCCTACCCCTAGTCGACCTAGGGAATCCATCTCCATGGATTACATGTCAGGCCTTCCTTCCACTAAGCATGGAAATGACTGTGTTTTTGTGGTCGTCGACAGGTTCTTGAAGATGGCCATTATGGTGGCCTGCAAGAGGAATATCACAGCAAAAGTCACTGCTAAACTCTTCTTTGAATGAGTGTGGGTGCACTTTGGGATCCCACAGTCTATCATCTTAGATCAGGACAGTTGGTTCCTCAGTACATTTTGGTCCAGTCTCTGGTCAATGCTGGACACCAAACTCACTAAGTCCACAACCTTCTATCCTCAAAATGATGGCCAGACAGAGGTTGTCAATAGGATGATTGTGCACATTCTGCGCATGTACAACTCAAAGCATCCACGCAAATGGGACGAGAGCCTCCCCTATGTTCAGCATAGCTACAACCAAGCTCTTCACAGCTCGACTGACCACAACCCTTTTCAAGTGGGCTTGGGATTCCAGCCATTATGCCCCATTGATGTGGCCATACCACTTGCAGCTACTCACATAGATTCAGCTCATGTCCAGTCTGAAACAGACAAGGCAAATAGCTTCATTGAGCACATCCAACATATTCTCCAGCAGGTCCATGACATTCTGGAGAAATAAAATGCCAAGTAAAAGCAACGACATGATCAACATTGTGTGCCACACAAGTTTCAGGTGGGTGACAAAGTCTGGTTGCATTTGCAAAAGGAACGCCTTACTGGAGCCTATCAGAAACTGAGACCACTCTGATATGGTCCTTACACCATTACTAAGGCTATGGGAGACAATGCATTTGAGCTCAAAATTCCCCCATTCCTTGCCCTGCACCCAATGTTCAATGTGGATCGCCTTCGGCCATACTTTCCACCCTTGCTAGACACATCTGACATTGCAGAACAACTCACACCCACAGAATTAAATCCAAATTGCATGGAACAAGCTGCAACTGATCGGATCATGGACACACATATCAAGAACACTCACCAATAGAATATCCAATTGTATCAAGTTGTCAAAGCAGGCCAACTCCTTCACCAGGGCAAGTGGCTCACCAGGGACCAAGTTTAGCAAAAGTTTCCTCATCTCATGGAGGAACTCAATGCAATGGGGACCATTGCTTCCTAAGGGTGGAGGAATGATCCAGGTGGATCTTGGTAGCCACCTACCAAGTCCACATGGACCCCCACCATTGTTTCTCTTAGCATTTTCAGTTTCCTTAATTGTAGCACAACTTACTATTTTTAGCAGTTTTTTCGGGTCTTGAACTTCCGGAGCTTTTTTCAGGCCCTAAATGACGTTTTTTGGGAAATATGGGGGCATCGTGGGCCCATGGAGTGGTAGTGCTCAGATAGATATTTCTAATGAGCTATTGTACACATCAAACGGAGATCGTATGCCAAAGTTACGACCCTAAGAATTTGATGTACCAATTTACCCAAACAGGGCCCACAGTTTGGCGTTTCATCTTCTAGGGTTAGGTTTTGGAATGTTAAGGGTTTTCCATTGTTTCTCAACAATAAATAGGCCTTCGAGCCTCATTTTAACACAGTTCAGAGGGCATGTAGCCACACCACATCTCTTCTCAGAGATAAGCTACCATCACCCTAGCTGGTTTATTTCCATTACTGTTTGTAAGCATATTTTAGTATTTTACATTAATGAAATGAAGTATTATTTCCGTTGCATATCTATGTTTATGGTTATCTCTATAATTTGTTGCATTCTTGTTTAAGTCTGGATCAATTTTTTACCTATTTTATGCACATTCTTTCCCCAATTTTTACCTTTCTGTCCTCCAAGCCTATGACTTTATATGACCAGATTCCCTGTTTTCTTACCTTTTTAACCTATTCTACTGTCATGTTACTTTGTTGTATTTTACCGAATAATACGAGGCTTTATTCCTTTTTGTGGCTAACTAGGAGAGTATTGAAGAATCATTTTGGGAATTCCTTCTTTTCAAGTGATGGCTCGCGAGAGCAAAGCTATGAAGCAAACATGCAGCAAGGATTAACTGCAGAAAAGGGTAGTCCAGTTCGCTTTTACACCCTGGATGATGTTACAGGTTGTTGCTACACATCATATGTTGTTAGAGGTTGATGTTACACATTGGATGCTGTTACACCACGCGGTGATCCGCCGTCACACCAACAGTGCTATCACCAGTAATGCCGTGTCATCTTGAACTGCCATTCACTCGATGTTGTTGCGCTGAAGCTGGAGAACGTGGGCACTATTCCACATAACAACTATCGGTAGTAGGGATTGTTTATTTTTGAAGCAACAAGACTCAAGCAATTGCAATCATAACTGATGTATATTTGTATTTAGCAATAGGTTGTAACTACTTTTATTTTTGATCAACATGAGAATCTTGAGATTCTCATGACTGATCTGTTTCTAATTTCGGGTTGTAATAACTATAAAAGGCTTGATTTTTCATGTAAAATGACATGACATATAGAAGAGTATTGTTACTCTGCTTCTGTAATTCTAAGTTTATTTTTTATGTCAATCAACATGGTGATGTTGTTATTGTTCTTCAACTGATTTGTTAATCACTTTTGTGTTCTTCCTGCACCCTACTGAGGAGGAAGGACCCTCCTCTTTGGCAGGGACTGTAGTGATATAGGTAGTTTACATTCTAGTTTAGTTAATTGATTTATGGTTTCTCGTTGTTGTTGTACAAATTTTGGAGTACATTCGCTATTGTTTCTATTTATATTATGTTGTTACACTGAGTTAATCAACAGAATGATAGTAACCAATTGGAGTAAATCATAGTTCCTGTGTGGCGTGCCTTTATTTTGATAGCTGTGGTTTGTGATTTAATTCTGTAGAGTGTTTTTATGTCTACATGCATGGTTTGATCAACAATTTAGATCAGTGACATCTTTTATAGTTTTTTGCATTTTCTTATGCTTGGCTAGAGTGTATCGGCACAGATAGTATGAACTCCATTGAAACAACAAGACCTACCCTGGGCTGACAATTAATGTTGCAGTCTCAGTCAATTAATATTGATTAAAACAACACTACAATGGTGATATGTGACCTACCTCTATATGCCAAGTTCAAGAGAAATGCACTTAAGGTCCAATGGATGTCACAATAGAAACACCACCCTACCCTATAAAAACCATCCAGAAAGACTAGACCCATGGTTAAATCACATAATGAAAGAAATAAACATGGATAAGGTAAAAACAAGACCATATAATTTTTAATTTTTGAGTTTTATATTTATATTTATATTTTTGGTATATATGATGTATTAGAAAAGTTCTCACATAATACACCAAAACAAAAAAAGATGAAACATCATGCACACTCCTATGTACAAAATGTAAAAGTGGAACTCAGTCTAATAGGTCACGTCAAGGTGTGCCCACTGTCAGGCACAAACCTAAGATTTCCATACATGAACTGATGGAGGAGTGGAGGTACCATATGGCACACCACGAGGGGGCCATGCCATATAAAGTTGAATTTCCAAATTCCTAATGGTTGATGATTCCAAGGAACACCTAGAACTATATTGTTATCAAGAATGATCCAAGGACATACAAGGTGAGTGGTATCATGAGGTAGTGGAGCTCCTTGATAGGTGGAAATGAGATGGACAATTCATATTTGGCTAGTTCAACATTAGAAATGCAAGATTTGACTCAGTCCATGGGTGGAACTTCCAAGGAGGGTCGAGGAGATTGTTGGTTTCAATATATGTTGAATTGATAGACCAACATTTACTTATCAATCTGGGAGTTCGTAAACTTGGAGGTGCAACACTAGAAATGCTAGAGAATGACTCCCATAACTTGCAAAACAAAACCCTTGACTATCTACTCACACCTTGAGTTCTTGCATTTAATCAATCCATGATCTAATCCTACACTCCAAAACAATCTTTAAAAATAAAATCATAAACACTAATCCAACAATATGTAAGCAGTCCCTAGTTATTAGCCATTGAAAAATCAAAATCATTTCTTACTTCTAGACTATGTACTAACAATCTTCCAAGTCGTGAAGAAAATAAACAAGAATTCTATTATGTGATTCTTGCACTAATTATAATGGAAACTTTATTTGATCAATCTGAATGCTAACTACCTCACTCACAAGCACACCACTAAGATTACAATAGATTAAATCATAATAAAAAATCCCCAAAAAAGCACAGGCTTCAATCCATTGTCTCAAAGCAAGCACACAAGTGTGTCAAAACATTCTTATACTCTTTTGTTAGACTAATTCCTACACTAGCCCTAATTTGTTCCAATAAACCACTCACCACTCTCTTATATGCACCGTCTCAGTAAAAACATCACGACCCTAGCGTCTTCAATCAATCATCAGCCAAATAACCTCACTCCACTCAATAAAAAAGTATCCCAAATCGAGAGATCAGAACTAGGTCTTTCAGAAAAGATCTATGAATACAAAATATAAATAAAGTTCATCAAAAATAATGAAAATCAATAGGTCAACTCATAAATTAACTAGAAAAACTAAGTAAATCAATTATGCTTTGTTTCTCCACCCTCTACTCACACCAAGAAGTTATGGCTAATATGTTATCCTTGATGGCAACCTATGTGATAAATATGACAACATTATGGTAATATGATGATTATGCAGGTTTGTATAGATGTGATAGACATAATTGACAAAACAATGTCAAGTTTAGAGACAAATGAATGATAAAGGTGAAGTTTGGGAAAGTATACAGGAAGATTTGGGAAATGAGAGAAGGTTGTATCCTTCTGCAGGTGGGTGTCTGCGTACTGGTTAGAGTCTATGCCAGTATAAGATTGCAAGAAGTTTTCCTTTATAATAAAATAAGAAGATAGAGACGACAACAATGGTGGTTTTCTCCCACATTGGGTTTCTACCTAAATTCCTCGTGTTCATGTGTGTTGATATGTTTCTTGTGTGTTGATGATCTATCTCCTTCTTACTGCTCATGGTTACTATTTAATTGATGAATAATGAAGTAATGATGCTCTAATTAAAGATGAACCGATGATGAAATCAATAAAAAATTAGTTATATGTATATACACGTGTTGCATCAATCACAGTCGTGTACATACACTTGTTTCCTTAATGAAAGTAACGTACATAAATTAGAATAAGAAATTGAAAAACTGAAGTGTGTAAAATACTGATTCAACCGCCAACCCCCCACACCCCTCTCAATATTTTTCCTAACAATTGGTTTCAGATCCAGGTTACTCAGAAGAAGCTTGATCGCTTAAAGGGAGAACCATGAAAATGAGAAATCAAGAGGGAGTATCTTCTATCCTGCCACCCTTGTTTAATGGAACTAACTTGGTTTTCTGGAAAGTCAGAATGAGAGCATATTCACAATCACTTGGAGCTGATGTTTGGGAAATCGTTGAAGGAGGCTATCAGTATCCATCCTCCATCCCCATATATGATGCAGGGAAGAAGCAATATGAGATCAATGCAAAGGCAATCAACGCTCTCTTAGGAAGCTTGGCAGAATCAAAATTTGTAAAGGTTATGCAACTGAATACCACAAAAGATATATGGGGCAAGATTATCCAGAGCTATGAAGGTGACACACTAAGGTAAAGAGCGCTAAAATTCAAACATTTAGAATTCAGTATGAGACTCTCAGAATGCATAATGATGAAAGTACTGAAATTTGTTACTTAGGGTAGATGAGATCATTAACTCATGAGAAATCTTGGTGATGAAGTAAAAGATTAAATGGTTGTTGAGAAAAATCTAAGATCTCTAGCTCCAAAGTTCGATTCAAAAGTCTCTGCCATTGAAGAAATGCAGGATTTGAAGAACCTCACTATTGAACAACTTCATGGGATCTTATTAGCTTATGAAATAAGAAAAGGGGGTCCATCAGATATCAAAGAAGCAACATTCAAAGCTACATATAATGGAAAGGAAAAGGAGGAGCTTAAGGAAATAAGTTACATATCAAACGAGGAAGAAGCAAATTTTGTAAAGAAACTCCAAGTAGGAACTGACAAGTTTAGAGGTAAGTTTCTTTTCAAATGTTTTGCCTGTGGAAGAGTTGGTCACTACGCTCCTAAATTTCGTTCAAAAGAAAATGATGAGAAAGGGATGAATTATTTGGAAGGGAATGTTAGAGGAAGGTTTGATAACAAGAAAAGATTTTATACACACAAAGATAGTGAATATTCTTCCTATATTAAGGATGTTGAATCTGATCAAGAATATCAATTGCTTATGGCATTTCAAGAAAAATGTGTATATGAATTTGATGATGTTTTTATGGATTCTATGGAAGAAAAATATACTCTTATTGAAGAAATAACTCAACTAAAAATCCACCTGGAAGAAGCTAAATTAGTTGAAGAAGTTTTGAAGAAACAAATTCTAGAAAAGGAAATACACAGTGAAAGTTTAGAACTTGAAATAGTGGGTCTAAGAAAGGAACTTGAGAAAACAAAGTCTCTAAACCTTAGATTTGCTAAAGGATCTGAGAATTTAGAAGAAATCATCAAAGTGCAACACTCTCCTCTAATTAATACAGGTCTTGGATACAATGGTGAATCATCAAAAACTATAAAAACTTCTTAAACAGGTACAAGAAGCTATCTCAATGTAGTAAAAGGAAGCATTCATTAGAAATCTAGCTCTTAGCAAAGGAATGAAGGATCAAATATCTCTCAAGTAAAACAAACTTTCCACAATCAAAGGGGAAGCTACTCAAGAAGGTATTATACTCCCAGGTACTCCTACTTCAATGGTTAATGCTTCACTTGTCATAATTTTGGTCATAAAGTTGTTTAGTGTGTCGCTTATAAAACTATTATGACTAGAGAAGCAAGAAAGTAAAAGAATGAGATTGGGGCAAATAAATATTCATATAATGTTTTCTCACCTCTTCAAGATGAAATTGAATGTTCTTTTTGCAATAACTTTGGTCATAAATAAGCTAAATGCAGAAGCAAAATGGGACCATCCTATTAGCATGAACATAAGACAATAACACCCAAGGTATGGAAAAAGAAAACCATAAACTCTGACAATTGTGGTCTATATTTATATGCAGAAGATCAAGAAAATATTTGGTACATTGATACCGGATATTCAAAGCATATGAAAGGTGACAAAGATAAGTTTATGTATTTTAATGAAATAAAGAAAGAAAAGAATGTAACCTTTGGAAACTCACATATTGTTATCAAAGGGAAATGAATTGTGTTATTAAAGAAAAAGATCAAGGATGGAAATGTTTTATTTGTTGATGGATTAAGGCATAGCTTGTTGAGTGTTAGTCAAATGTGTGACCAAGGGCATGAAGTGTTTTCAGATGAAAGAACCATGTGGTAAGGAATCTAGACACAAGTAAGATCATAATAAAGAGAACAAGGATTCCATGCAATGTATATGTCTTGGAAGGCGACCAAGAACATTGTTACTTAAGAAAATTTGAAGAAAGTTGGTTTTGACACAAAATATTGGGACAACTTAGCTTTTCTCAATTGTACAAATCAAGTAGAATGGGAGAAGTTCATGACTTGCCCAACATCTCTCCACCTAAAAATAACATCTACAAATCATACCAATTTGGTAAGCAAATCAGAGTTCAATTTAATGCTAAAAAAGGTACTTCAAGGAAGCCACTTGAACTTATTCATATTGATTTATGTGGTCATATGAGAAAGAAGTCTCATTGTGGTGAACAATATTTCATGTTATTCATTGATGATTTTACAAGAATGTGTTGGATTGGCTTACTAAATTATAAAGATGAAGCATTTGATAAATTTAAAGTATTTAAGGCTCTGGTAGAAAATGAGTTAGAATTGAAAATCAAATGTCTTAGATTTTATAGAGGAGGAGAGTTTATATCAGATGAGTTTTTTTAAATTTCTGGAACAACATGGCATCAAGAGACAATTTTCTAGAGCTAAAACTCCTAAACAAAATGGAGTAGCAGAAAGAATGAATAGAACAATCCAACAAATGGCATGTCGTATTCTTGATGAATTAGGAACTCCACATACCTTCTGGGGGGGAGAAACACATACAATTGTTAATATTCTTAACAAAGTTGATCTTTGAGTAAACAGTGATAAAACTCCATATGAACTATGGTTTATTAAGCCCCCAACTATCAAACACTTCAAAAATTTTGGAAACAAATGTTAGTTAAAGAACAATGATGATAAGCTTGGAAAATTTGAATCTAGAGTTGATGAAGGAATCCTTCTTGGATACTCTTATAGAAGAAAGGGATATAAATGATATAATAAAAGGCTTCAAAAGATTGTTGAATGCAAAGACATTGTAATTATCCATAGGTACCAAAAAGGAAGAACCAACAGATGATGAACCTCTCCCTACTACAAGACAAAAGGTTGTAGAAGAAGCAAATAAAGAAGAATCAGAAGAAAGAAATGAAGATGCAGATACGTCAGAAAAGACTTCTTCAAGGTATGTTTAGAAAAATCATCTTGAATATCAAATTATAGGTAAAAAGGACGTAGAAATATAAACTAGAAGAACTCTTGTTGGAATGTCTAGTTACCTAGCCTTACTATTCACAATTGAACCTCAAAATGTCAATAAAGCAAGCAAAGATGAATGTTGGGTTAAGGCAATGAATGAAGAACTTGAACAGATAGAAAAGAATCATACATGGGAATTAATACTAAGGCCTCATGATAAAAATGTTATTGGGACAAAATGGATGTTAAAAAACAAACTAAATGAAAATGGAGATGTAATTTGCAACAAAGCAAGACTTGTATGTAAAGGTTATGCTCAATAGGAAGGGATAGATTTTGAAGAAACATTTGCACCTATATCTAGACTTAAAGCCATAAGAATGTTTCTTGCATTTTCAAGTTTTCATAGCTTTAAAGTATATTGAATGGATGTCAAATCTGTATTCTTAAAAGGGAATATAGAAGAAGAGGTCTATATTGAACAACCCAAATGGTTCATTCTTGGAAATGATAAAAATCTTGTGTGAAAACTTAAGAAAGCATTGTATGGATTGAAACAAGCTCCTCGTGCATGGTATTATTGTTTTGACAGATACCTTCAACTACAAGGATTCAAAAGGGGGTATGCAGATAAGAACCTATATATTAAAATGGTTAAAGATAAACTTTTTATAGTTGTTGTTTATGTAGACGACATCATATTTGGAAGCAATGTAGAATCTATGAGTCAAGGATTTGCTTCAGTTATGCAGCAAGAATTTGAAATGTCTCTACTTTGTGAACTAACATATTTTCTTGGCCTCTAAGTTAAACAAACTGAGAATGGTATCTTTCTTTTTCAAACTGAGTACCTCAAACACATTTTGAAGAAGCACAGAATGAAAAACTGCAAGCCAGTATTCACACCAATGGTAACAGGATGCAACCTTAGTCAAAATGATGATTCTCCTTCAGTTAATCAACCATAATATAAATCTATGAGGCAACTTGATCTACCTTATAGGTACAAGAATAGACATTATGCATGCATTTGGAATTGTTGGACGATTTCAAGCCAATCCTAAGGAAACTCATCTCTAAGAAATCAAGAGAATATTCAAGTATCTACAAGGAACTCAAGATTTTGGTCTATGGTATCCCAAAAATGCAGACTTTGCACTTCATGCTTACACAAACGTAGAATGGGTAGTTAATATTGATGATCACAAGAGTATTAGTGGAGGAGCATTTTATTTGGGACCTTGCTTGGTATCATGGTTCAACAAGAAACAAAGCTCCATCGCTTTATCTACTGCTGAAGTAGAATATGTTGCAACTACATCTTGTTGTACTCAACTTCTATGGATGATGCAAACATTACAAGAGATTCAAATCACATGTCCTCAACCTATACCTATCCTTTGTGACAATCCTAGTGCCATAAGTATCTCTAAAAATCCCGCCATGCACTTAAAAACCAAGCACATTCCAATTAAATATCATTTTTTGAGAGAACATGTGCTTGAACAAAAGATCAAACTGGAATACATTCATTTAAAGGAACAAGATGCACATATATTCACAAAGCCATTTCCACATGATTCCTTGGAATTTCTCAGACAAAAATTAGGAACGATTCCTACTTCATCACTCTGCTAATTATTATGACAGGTATTTCATGTTCAGGGGGGAGTTGAGACTATAAAATACTATAGTTTAATTTTTGTACATACATGATGTAAAGACCAGTCACATATGTACGCAGTTTCTGAGTTAGA
This sequence comes from Pinus taeda, assembly GCA_000404065.3. NCBI lineage: Eukaryota > Viridiplantae > Streptophyta > Pinopsida > Pinales > Pinaceae > Pinus > Pinus taeda. Next base: position 11,274 of record APFE030243155.1, read on the forward strand.
CAGTCACATATACATATCACTGATTGGTACATATGGCACAGATTTAGGGGGAGCTTCCTATATGCCTTCACCATTATGGTTTTCTATTTGATGTCATTGGTTTGGTGCAGTCTATTGGTTTAGAAGGTGTTAGCGCTTGAGATTTCATCTAGGCTGAGATAGACAAACCTCAAAGCTACATCAAACCATTTCACCTCGTAGCTAGCCCTACGAGGTATGAGAAGGCTCTCTCGGGTCAAACTCGGTGGATTTTTCAATAGGATGAGTTGACCAATTAGGAATAAGGATTTTAGGCTAGTAAACTGATAAGGGGGTTTGATTTAAAGTTTTTGGGTTTTTTGGTGGCAATTGGAGGGAGTGCAATTCAGGGTGCGGGGATTGAGCTCAGTTTTTGCAGGTGGGTCTTTGGGGCAAGGTAGGAGTTTATGCTGATGCCTTTAGCTGAAAGAGATGATCAAGGAGGAAAGAAGAGAGGCTAAAGAGGGCAAAAAATGAATTCGAATCCTCTCTAGACAGTCGAAAACATAAATTTTAAACAAAATTGAAAGCTGAGCATGGCATGCATGAATTCAAACTTTATCACTTCTTTTGTTTAAATAGCAACAAGAGATTAAGAAATGGAACACATAAACACACTTACAATAACAGTAGGAACACACCATCACATAATAATCCACAAGAATCCACAATGAAGTCTGCAAAACCCTGGCCTTCCTTTTCCTCAAATTGCAGAAATACAAGTCAAAAATACAATAGAACTTCTCCCTCTAGAGTCCAACCATGAAATTGAGAAAGAGAAGGCATAATATAGAAAGTCTAACCTCTTCCCCCACCTCTAGGGGTCGAGCTCAGCTTCCTAGGAGCTGTTGCAACTAATTCTAAATCAGTCACTA
>APFE030243160.1:0-14583 GCA_000404065.3 Pinus taeda
TGAACCGTCGGATCACTACATATCGTGATCGTCGGATTGTAAGTTACAAAATGTACAACAGTAAAGAAACACACTTTACCTAACTCTATACTAGACCAAGTTGAACTTAACTATTTCCTATGTGTCGGAATATCCTAACACAACCTACAACAGATATGCTATAACACCCTCTTCGCTCTCAATCTCCTCTCTCTTCCTCACTCAGAATACAGATATACATTGAAGCAATACAATTCCCTCATATATAGTGAGGGGTTGCCTTCTAGGGCAAAAATCCCTAAATTAAACATAACTTCTACCATCAGATCATCTGCCTAATGAATGGCCCAGATTGACTAGAAATTACTAGACTTTTACAAGGCAATTTTACATCTATTTTTAGCTTCGGGAGCGCTGCCCCCGAACGCCCACTGGGGGACTGCTGGCTCCTGGACCCTCGCAGGGGGAACAAGTCACCCCCATGTGGAGGGGTGTACAGTCTTCCTGGGGTATACATCCGACTGAAACCTTTGAATACAGAAGATAATCAAGCTTCACACCCAACAGTAGGGTCACTAACGTTGTTCTTGAGGTAACAAGTAAAGTTACCCTAGGCACTAACGCACCCTTAGGCTTGCTGAGAAGCTTTATAAATTAGGCTGATAGTGTCTAGACAACGTTATCTTGACAACTAGGCCTGTGAACTTGGTCAATCCTTTAGTCATCATGTCTTTATCGTCTGAGCTGATGAGGAGGTCATTTTCTTGTATAACACTTTTTATACAAAGTCTCGAGAGAGAAGCCTCCATCACTACCTAAGAAGAGTTGGAAAATGCTTTCACCTAGAAATTGGGAGAAAAGAGGGATCATGCGTACCTCCTCACTGAGTTTAATGCCCTAAGAAAAAAGATAGAGGATACTTCAAAATCCATCCAAAGATTCAATAAGCAGTACAATAACTTGCCTGTTGACATAAAAACTTCTCCAACTACGGCTCGTGTGGTTTTGTTGGGAGATTTTGAGTCCGACATTGGTTTTTTCTTGAGGGAAATAAATCCTCTCACTCTAGACCAACTTCATACCGATGCTCTTGAAGTGGAAGCCAATATGGTCTCGACAGGTAAGTCAAGGGTAAAGAAAGAAACTACTTAAACCAAAATATGGAAAGAGGAGGCATCCTCCTTTGGTCAAGATAAAGAATCATGAGAAACTACTAAAACCAAAAAATGGAAAGAAGAGGCATCCTCATTTGGTCAAGATAAAGAATCATCAGACCTAAAGTGGGATGAGCTGGAGAAAATAGTCAAGAGTTTAACACAAAAGGTTGGAAATATTGAAATTGAGAACAAGAAACTTTCCAGACATAATGCTCAATTCCACAATTGGGGCTATAACCCTCGATATAGAAGGTCTCCACTCCAGCTACTTCCAAAGGAAAGAAAGGAACAACTTGATCAAATTCCTCATCCTTTATACTTGGAGGATGGTCCCAATGAAGAATGATTAGTTACATAAGAGATGCATGGAGATATGTATTCTTCTTTTACCGAAGAAGAATATGAGAATATGAATCACCAGGACACCAACCATTATAGAGAAGGAACAACAAAAGAGGAAGATATGGATTATTATTGTAAACAATTTGCAGAGTTCATGCAAACATAACCACAATGTAAGTATGATCTAATATCTTCAAAGAAGAGGACTAGAGAACCCGAACAATAAGGGGAGGTTGCTCCCCAAGTTGTTCCCCCAGTATTGAATAAAGGGAAGGGTAAGTTGAATCTTGACCTTTCCAAGATAAAAGTCTCCTCTAATGAGGAAAGAACTCATTCATAGTGACACATAGAAAAAGAGGCACCTATTCTGCCAAAAACGGCCAGTGGGAAGAAAGAAGGAACAAAGCCATGAGGTATAGAAAAGGTCCAACTTGCATTCAATCTCCAGAAGGAGATTGAGAAGGTAAAAATTCATGTTCCTCTGAATGAGATTCTAAAGTAGCATATTTATAAAGCTCAGGTCTCTCAATTTATGCATCCCTATACCTCAACACTAGACCATGATAGTTTAAACCTCAAGGAGGAAAGGCCAATGGTTGCTTTTGGGCAGCATGTGGAAGAGTTGGATCCTTATACCACACCTTTTGATGTGACTTTGGTAATCCATGACCTTTTGCTACATAATTTCATGCTAGATTCAGGATCTTCCCACAACTCCATGCAATTATCAGTAATGGAACAACTGGGTTTGGAGATCACGAGACCATACAAAGACTTGTACTCCTTTGACTCCAAGAGAGTCAAGTGCTTAGGCATGATAAAGGATCTGGTGGTAAACTTGGCTAAAATCCCAATGAAAACTGTGGTAATGGATATAGTGGTGGCTGGTATACCTCCTCATTTTCAAATGATCTTATCCATATATTAGGGTTCCAAGGTGGGCGGCTCTATCAAGCTAGACCTGACTTATGCCACCATTCCCACTTTTGGAGGTGACCAAAGAAGGTTGTACATAGAATCTCAGTTTGTGAAAACTATGACCCCAGCTAAAGGCTCAGAAAACTCCCCAGTACATGAGAAAGATAGTGACATCTCTTGCCTATTCTTAGAAGAAGATGAGAACCTCTTAGAAGAAGCATCAGTGCACCTGATTAGGCTATTGAAATACCAACATTTAAATGAAAATGAATTATGGAAATTGTACTTCGATGGAGCAAACTCAAAAGATTGAAATGGAGCTATAATATTGTTAGTATCCCTAGAAGGCAGCGTGATACCCCTCTCGTTCAAGCTTGAATTTGAGGTGACCAACAATGTAGCAGACTATGAGGCATTGCTCCTTGGGTTATAAAGAGAAAAAAAAGATGAATATCAAATGCCTAGCATTCTATGGAGATTTTGAACTGTTCATAAGGAAGATTAGAAATCAATGCTAGGTGAAACAACCCATGCTGAGGACGTACCGAGATGTAGTGTGGAACTTAATCGACAATATATTCTTGACCTTTAACATCTTTGGACGCTATGTCATCTTTATTGAAAAGTATTTCAAGTGGAACAAGTCCATGAGGTAGGATGTTCCCTTTTAGTTGCAATTTGTTTTTCCCAACCACTATGTCTTTCAACGAAGTGGCTTCTTGTTCTGCTTCTTATTCCTCTTTATCAATGGTGGAGTGTGAAAAATCCCCAATGATTTCTATGAATCTTTTGACCTAATCATCATCTTCGAATACCTACTAGTGTTTGACATTATGAGGTATTGAAGGCCTATATCTAACTTCCATCTCATATCTGAGGAGTGGATTTTGTGGGGGCCTAAAAGTGCTTGCATCTACCGCAAAAGAGTTAGCCATCCTGTTTTGTTCCCCAGGCAGAAACTAGAAATGGCCCAAAGAAGGATGAGCAAGTAGAGGATTGCAACATCGGATCAAAGGAGGAACCCCAGATGATCAGACTATCCAAAGAAATACCCTTGCAATACAGATAGAGGTATTTAGATCTATTCAAAACTTACAAAGATGTATTTTCTTGGTCTTATAATGATTTGAAATCATTTGATACAAATATTATTCAACATAAAATTCCTTTGAAGGGTGGGATAAAGCCATGCAAACAAAAACTCAGAGAAATAAACCCACTCTTACTCGCCTCCATTGAAAAGGAGTTAAGGAATTTACTGTAGGCCAAGATCATAGTCCCTCTAAGATACTCTCAGTGGGTAGCTAATCTAGTCCCTGTCTGTAAAAGGTACAGAGAGATAAGGCTATGCATGGACTTCTAGAATTGAAGTAGGGCATCTCTAAAATATAACTACCCTCTGCCCAAGATGGATAATATATTGCAAAAGGTAGTAGGTGTAGCACAAATGTCCATGATGGACAGATTCTTAGGATATGAACAAGTGGCGGTCCACCCCGAAGACTAGAGAAAGACTACTTTCACCACCCCGTGGGGAACCTTCATGTATGCATGCATGCCATTTGGGTTGATAAATGCAGGGGCCACATTTCATACAGAAATGGAGATAGCTTTCATGGATGATCAAGAGCAATTTGTGGTAGTCTACTTAGATGACATCACAGTATTTTCTAAGACTCATGAAGAGCATATTATCCATTTAAAACTCACTTTAGAGAAGTGCAGAAGGTAGGGCCTCTCTCTGAATCTGAAGAAATCTCAGTTCGCCCTGAGTGAGGGGAAGCTTCTTAGACACGTAGTAGCACAGGAAGGAGTAAAGATTGATACTGAATGAGTCAAATCCATCAGCCTTATTCCCCTGCCCATAAACAAGAAAGAATTCCAAGGCCTTTTGGAGAGGATAAATTTCTTAAGGTGATTCATACCCAACTATGCTAAGACAGTTAAAGGTCTCACAGATGTGCTCAAGAAGGACAACGAAGTTAAGTGGAGCTCTATCCCCCGTGATTATTTCACAAGGATCAAAGAAGCTTTGGTTGAGGCCCCAGTCAAAGACATTCTGGTGCAGGGAGACATTGAAGGAAATAGGGGTAGATGGATAGCTAAAATACAGGAATATGATATGGAAATCAAGCCTACGAAGCTCATTAAAGGCCATGGTTGGCTAAGTTTTTTTTCTGAATTCAACTTCCAAGCTCTAGGGATAAGCCTAATCACAGAGGAGGGTAGTCCAGAGGGTGAACATAGCATAATTAAAATGTCTGAATAGAAGATCTATGCCAAGTATGAGGGATCACCCAGGTATAAGAACATTGTTCATTACCTCTTGTTTCTAAGATGCTCGTTGGGATTGGATAGATCAAAATACCATAGTCTGAGATTGTAGGCACAAAAACACATTATATCCAATAGACTACTCTGCTGGAAGGCTCTGGTGGGGGTATCACTGTTGTGTTTGGGTGAGGGAGAAACCCATGAAGTGATTGAGGATTTCCATGGGGGAGTCTGTGGAGGACACTACAGTTGGAAGGCAACAACACATAAAATACTCAAGGTTGGATTTTACTGGACCACACTGTTTGGATATGTTTATTCTAAGGTTAGGTCATGCCAAAAATACCAGCTGTTTGCTGAAAGACAGAAGTTTTCTCCTCTCTCCCTGATTCAATCTCTTTAGACAACCTTTCCTACCAGAGACTGTCCCCCTAAACTTGATTAATAATTAGCTTCTTTCCCCATTCTACAATCCCATTCTCAATAAAGCTTGGATATTTGCACATAGATTTTTCCTTTGGATTCTATGCAAAGAACAAAACCAACATATCACTTTCAACTGTCAGGATTCTGGCCTCCCCCTTTGGAACACCTTTCTTAGTAAATCTCAAAGAAACCATTCTTATCTCCAATTGGTCATCCTCAGACTAGAAATTTCATGTTATGGAGCGAGCTCTCCAAAGATAGAAAAGATAGATCAACGACCTAGAAATCATCCTCTTCAACAAGGAAAACTCCTTTACATTACACAAATGAACAATTCTTGGATGATACAAATGACAAAACCTCCTTTATGTATATAGGAGTCTAAGGGGCCATAATATAATCAAAGCCGACCTAACAATAATAATATAAGGGCACAAAAATAACAATAGTGGGCTTCTATGGGGCACAATAATAACAATATGGGGACACTAGGGGCACAACAATAATAATAAGGGATGCAATGACAATAGTAATGGGGAATCACTAGTATTATAGTGACCTAACATGCCCCTCTACTTCAAAAAAGTGTTGTCCTCAACGCTTGAGTAGTTCTGGATGCTTCTATATAAAATTCTCGTCCTCCCATGTGGAATCTTCAACGAGTAAGTTCTTCTACTTGATGAGATACTCTGAAATTGATCGATTTCATAGCTATCTAGTTCTTGTTTCTGTGACTGCTTTAGGTTCTAATATGATTTTTCCTTCCTCTACAAGTTCTAGCAATATGACCTAACATTTCAAGACTCCAAGGTGCTTTTTCTTTCTACTCTCAATTTTCCCTCTTCCCCTACCAAACTCCCCTTTGTCCCCACCACCCCACCCCACCCCATCAATTTCCTCCTCCCCCTCACACTAGGCTTCCCCTCTTAAGTTTATAGAACTAAACTTCAATGGTTCCCCCAAGGGAAACCATTGTCCTACACCCTATGTGCGAGACTTTTTCTAAAAAGAACAAGACATTATTCATCTATTTTTGGTTACATTGGACACAATAGTAATGATGCAGCAAAACTAAAAGTTGTTGAAATGGAGTTGAGAATTTCCTCCGCCCTCAAATTCCATCACCTAATCCTTGAAGGTGACTCTCTTGTTATTTCCCTACTTAATAACCTCCTCTATGGATCCTCCCCTCTCAAAATTTCCAAAATATGGAGACTGGAAGACTCTCTAAATCTCATCCAAAAATTCCTTCGTCAAATATTTGCTTCCACTCCCTCACATATCTATAAATCAACTAATCAATTCGCAGATTGATTAGCTAATGGAGATTATGTTGCACTCTCTATTTTTAGTTATTCTTCTTGGTGTTCCTTCCATCCTTCCTCATTAAAATGGGAATGCTAGGAAATAGTAGCTCAAGATATCAATACCATGACACAGGTTGTAATCAATGAAATAAATGGAGTTGACCTATAACTATGTTTCATTTACATCCATGATCAATTTAATTTTCTTGTTAGCATAAACTCAATAACTCAACCACGATGTTAGTTTTGTCCCTTATTGCTAGTCTACTCCTAAGTGGGGCAAAAATGGGTTTCGGTCTATATTTTTTATGGACTCTCCTATAATTTTGCAAATTCTTAACTCTCTACTTTACTGCCTCTGGAATGGTTTCCAAGGTGGGAAGTCGGGGAAAGTAATTTTGTTAAACATATGAAAATATATTATATTGCAATACAAAGACAACTTAAAGGGAAAAAAACAAACAAACAAACTCTATTACAAGGATTGAGAATGGAGATATTCTTTGCAACCCATTCTAAAAATTCTTGACTTGAAACCAATCTTTGAAGACCATTATTTTGTACACCTTCCCAATATAAGAAAGACAATATCAAGTTTCTTTTCTTCATTTGTAAGGTGGTATTCCACATTATCTCAAGTGAAAAATGGACCCTTTATAACACTAAACAACTTCATTTGTAGATCTATACAAAATAAACTTCCTCCTCCCCCTCACACTAGTGAAAAATGGACACTTTATAACCCCATTGATTTCCTCCTCCCCCTCACACTAGTCTTCCCCTCTTAAATTTATCGAACTAAACTTCGATGGTTCCCACAGGGGAAACCATAATCCTACACCCTATGAGCAAGACTTTTTCTAAAAAGAACAAGACATTATTCATCTATTTTTTGGTTACAGTGGACACAATAGTAATGATGCAGCAAAACTAAAAGTTGTTGAAATGGGGTTGAGAATTTCCTCCGCCCTCAAATTCCATCACCTAATCCTTGAAGGCGACTCTCTTGTTATTTCTCTACATACTAACCTCCTATATGGATCCTCCCCTCTTAGAATTGCTAAAATATGGAGACTGGAAGACTCTCTGAATCTCGTCAAAAAAGTCCTTCGTCTAATATTTTCTTCCACTCCCTCACATATCTATAAATCAACTAATCAATTCACAGATTGATTAACCAATGGAGGTTATGTTGCAGTCTCTATTTTTAGTTATTCTTCTTGGTGTTCCTTCCATCCTTCCACATTAAAATGGGAGTGCTAGGAAATAGTAGCTCAAGATATCAATACCATGACACAGGTTGTAATCAATGAAATAAATGGAGTTGACCTATAACTATGTTTTCATTTACATCCATGATCAATTTAATTTTCTTGTTAGCATAAACTCAATAACTCAACCATGATGTTAGTTTTGTCCCTTATTGCTAGTCTTCTCCTAAGTGGGGCAAAAAATAGTTTCAATCTATATTTTTTATGGACTCTCCTATAATTTCACAAATTCTTAACTCTCTACTTTACTGCCTCTAGTATGGTTTCCAAGGTGGGAAGTCGGGGACAGTAATTTTGCTAAACATATGCAAATGTATTATATTGCAATACAAAGACAACTTAAAGGAAAAAACAAACAAACAAACTCTATTACAAGGATTGAGAATAGAGATATTCTTTGCAACCCCATTCTAAAAATTCTTGACTTGAAACCAATCTTTGAAGACCATTATTTTGTACACCTTCCCAATATAAGAAACACAATACCAAGTTTCTTATCTTCATTTGTAAGGTGGTATTCCACGTTATCTCAAGTGAAAAATGGACCCTTTATAACACTAAACACTTCATTTGTAAATCTATACAAAATAACATATATGTCTTCAAGCTACTTGTTTTTCACTACTCAAATTTACTTATATTGTGTAGAACAATTATATTGTTTTTTCCCTTCGCCACATTCCATTTTGAATCACATATATCACACACAGTAACGATATTTTAAATTGTCCAATATGCGATGAATATTAAAGTGTTAATTGTATATTGTTTTTTACATTTATGGGTCTGATAGTTCATGATATGCATGTGTAGACTTTAACATTTGAGATTATTGATGACCCAACATTAATTAAATACGTATGCACTCTTGGAATGTGTCACGCCTATTTCTTAACAGTTCTCATATGACTGTCTTGGCTTCGATTAAGTTTCATCCAAAACCGAGCACATTGGTGAGTAGTTTGAGGTCAATAAAGATATCTTGAAAAGTATTTGGATGGATAGAATTATTGTTTTTCATTGAGCCATTATGTTGTTTGGATTGATAGATTTATGATTTATTTATTGAGTTTTATTTTACTGCTTGCTCATATAAGTCTTATGAACGGGTCTTTTATGTGGCATCGTAAGATTAAAAACCATTTTGGCATCCCTATAAGATTAATAATTTATTATAGAACATTCACGTAACCTTATTTTCATCAAACCATTTTTCATCGCTGTAGAAATAAAGATTAAAAGAAAGAATAATAATATGTATTTATTTTATGGCATAAAAATTGAAAGATATCAATATTTTATAAAATTAATACCAAAAAATCCCCAAAATCCCAATGGTAAAGGGGAACATATGGATACAACATGTATTTTAATCATAAAGTGCATAAATGGCTTTGCAGTGCTTGCAACAGCAGAGGATGATGACGACAAACAAAATGAGAACACGACTTTTAAAATATTATTTTATTTATACTTTAATTCACTATCATGCCAAGCATAATATTTCTGGAGAAACCAACTCTCAGAATATTATTTTATTTATACTTGTATTCACTATCATGCATCGTTCCCACTGGTGGTGATTCATCACAGTCCGCCCCCTAATCCTCCTCCGCCACCAGCGCCTCCACCAAATCCTCCCCCAGCTCCGCCACCAGCGCCTCCACCAAATCCCCCGCCAGCTCCACCACCTACGCCTCCACCACTGCCAACCCCTCCACCGACTCCACCACCTCCGCCTGCACCACCACCAAGCCCTCCACCCGCTCCACCACCTCCGCCAAGTCCTCCTCCAGCACCACCTCCGCCTAATCCTCCTCCAACTCCAGCCCCACCACCGACACCTCCTCCAGCACCACCGCCGGCACCTCCTCCTAATCCTCCTCCAGCTCCCGCCCCGCCACCTACACCTCCGCCTGCACCACCGCCAGCACCTCCGCCCAAACCTCCTCCAGCGCCACCACCAGCTCCTCCACCCAAACCACCTCCAGCGCCAGCACCACCACCTAATCCTCCTCCAGCGCCACCTCCGGCACCTCCGCCCAAGCCTCCTCCAGCGCCACCGCCACCACCAGCACCTCCACCTAAACCACCTCCAGCGCCAGCACCACCACCTAATCCTCCTCCAGCGCTACCTCCGGCACCTCCGCCCAAGCCTCCTCCAGCGCCACCTCCAGCACCTCCGCCCAAGCCTCCTCCGCTTCCAATGAAATTGTCGGGTTTATACACACGGTCATGAACCACTTTGTTTAAATTTCTGGCTGCGGTTACATGGCAACAAGTCGCTATTACTAACAATCCCGCAAGAATAAAGAGCCCTCTCTTCATAATGATGGATACCATAATCAATCAATATTTTTCCCCTTCTGTACTCGTCAATAAACACTACAAAGATCGCAGCTCGCACATACGATACACAAATAATTTAGCACTGCTCGGATAAGAAGCTGGAAGTTCTGTGAACGCCCTTTTATAGGATTAACGAACTAATAAACCAACATCGCGGATCGCGATGGCTTCTTACATCTTTTAATTCTTTACCTACTTATAACGTGGCTGAAGTAATCAGATGGAGACAGACAGAGAGGAGCACTTAATTACAGATTGTTTTACTTTATGGCACTCAGTGGAGCACAGCAGAGTATTCTTCGATTAAAAAAATGTTTTGGAACAGCGAAGGAAGGAAGCTTGTCAGCTGCAGTCACTGACTACATTCATTTCGACGAAACTGTATCTCTGTTGGGTTGCCTGTCATTTGCTTTGTGTTCTTTGAATAAATTTGAAATTCACGTTGTTTATACACACTTCGTAAGTCAAACTGTCACTGAATGCATGCAATCCAATCTACCTAATTGTGCTCTCTAGTCAAAAGGTCATTGAATGCATGCAATCCAATTCCGATCTGTACCTGCTAAACAGTTGTGGTCGATAAATGCATCCGAATACCAATTAATGCAATGAGGTTCCGAATGCCAATCATCATTGCTTGGCAACCAAGTTCCAACTCCTTTGGTTACCGAAACTGATCTCCTTCCCATGTTTTTCAATTGATAGCTGCGTCGGAGACTACGCCATAATTTTACCTGCATCTTCTTTTCCATTACGTTTGATTATGTAATTGTAATAATAGTAGGAATATGTGCCTATGTGTTTTAAACACCAGAGGATTCAATCCCTTTCAGTTGGTGGCCATGCCTGACAAGCACGGAAGGAAACCAGCTGCAATACAGGTGCTAGGTCAGTCAGTAAGGAGAAATGCACCGGCAACTGACAGTGTTGTCACTGTGAATTTGCGGGACAGGAAAAACAAAAAGCAGGGCACTCATCTACCGCCCCATCCCACCCAATGAACGGGTTGACCGCCCCATACCTCGGGTAGCTAATTGTTCACCATATGTGGATAATTAGTTACTAATCTAAATGTTCATAATCCTTCTATTTACATATTTAAGACTTTTGCCTAATTCCTCGGGTAGCTAATTGTTCACCGTAATGTGGATGATTGGTTACTGTTCTAAATATTCACAATCCTTTTATCTAAGTCTGGAGAATAGCTGTCTAACCTTTCTCTTTAATTTAAAGGGGGTGTTAGTGACTTCAAGTATTAATATAGAATTTTTGAACTTTTCCTCTCCAAAGTGTTTATGTAAAGATGTTTGCAATTTGTTCATTAGTGGAACAGTGTCTTAGATGAATAGTTTTGGCGTCTACATGATATTGAGTCAAATATATTTTGTGTTGATATGTTTGGCTCGATTATTGAATTTAGGATTCTTTGTCAACTTAATTATATAAGTATTGTCAATTAGAAAGGGAGTAGAATTCGCTTGTTTCTATGCAAGTCTTCAAGAATTTTCATGAGCCACACAGTCTCCTTTGTTGTTTCTGCAGTTGTTACATATTATGTCTTTATTGTGGAATCTATTGGAATTCACTATTTGTGTGACCTCCAAGAGATATCTCTTGATCCAAGACTCATAAGATGTGCTGAAGTAGATATTGTAATTTTCTTATATTTGTCAATGTATGAATATGAATATCAAATTAAGTTGAAGTCATCCATTGCGAATATTTGAGTCCAAAATCTTGAGTTCCTTTCAAGTACTTCAGAACTCTTTTTGTAGCGGACCAATGAGCTTGACAATGCTTTTGCATAAAGCTCAAAAGAATTCCAAGAGAAAATGAAATATCTAGTGTGGTAGTGGTGAGGTAGATAAGACTTACCATAAGTTGTCTATCTTAGTTGTATCCTCAAATTCATTCCCCTTTTTAGATGTGAGGTTCGGATTTTGTTCCATACAAAGATTGCATTCAACCACACCAAACTTGTTCCACAATTGTTTGATGTACTTATTTTGAGAAAGCAATATATAACTTCAATGTTGGGTCACTTCAAGGTCCAAGTAGTATTGAATGTGTCCCAAATTTATTAACTCAAATTATTTCTTTAGCTCTTTCTTTATGGATGCAATGTGCTTTCATGTTCCCTATTACCTACATATCATCTACATATACTAGAATATAGACAAAAAAAATCTTTTGACAAATATAATTCCATTATCAAGATTAAAGTGTTTGAAATTTAATTTTAGAAGATGCTTGGTCAATTTTTCATACCAAGCTCATGGTGCTTGTTTTAGGCCATATGAGCATTTGATGAGTTTTCATTCTTTCTATTCTTGTCCCTTCACAAAAAAACCTTCTATATGAGACATGAAGACATTTTCTTTCAAGTCTCGGTTCAAGAAAGCAGACTCCACATCCATTTGATGAAATTTCCATCCATTTTGAGCTGCCAAGGCAAATAAAGTTTGGATGGTGGCCCATTTTGTTATGGGGGAAAAGGTTTCTTCATAATCAACACCTTCTTTTTATGCAAATTCTTTTATCATGAGCCTTTCTTTGTACTTGTCAAGTGAGTCATCTATTTTGTTCTTGTAGAGCCACTTATAGCCAATTGGTTTGGTTCCAAATCGATAATCCATCAAAATATATGTTCCATTCTTTATGAGAGCATCATACTCCTTCTGCATTGCTTCTTTCCATACATCATGAGAAGAAACTTATTTAAAGGTATGTGGTTCAAAATTAGTAGATTAATTCAATTCACAACCATATGAAACATTAATATCATTAACTGAGTAAGAACAATCTACATCTCCTCTATTTTGTCCACTGAAGCTTCGAGTTCCTATTTTTTCTTACCTCATTAGGATGAGCACTTTCAAGTGTTTTGGCATGAGGGCTTCACTCAATGAACCTCTGACATAACACATGCATTCGTGGCATGCTAAACAATACCCTTAATTTGACTACATATAGGAAAATACCTCTGAAAATAACTTTATTTAACCCCCTACCAACACGAACCCAATACACCTTCCCAATTTAAAAAACCCTACTTTCACTAGATATTGTAGGTATCTATTTTTTCATTAACATGTTTATACCCCTTTATATTTTTTCATTAACTTTGAGCTCCATTTTTTATACACAACATATAAAAACTCTTTACCTCATATTATATGCAAAATATATTATGTTATTTTTCCCCCAATATATATCGCCCAATATGAATGCACTCGGAATGGTATTGTGCCCCCCAGTGAAGCCGCCATGTGTTTTATTGAGCCATTTTGGTGGACGTCTTAAGAATTGGTCCAAGTTACTCTATTGATAGATATGGAGTTGCATCAAGATTTATCCTTCCAATCCTCTCAATCACATCACCTAAAGGGTCTTCCTGATCCAAAGGAGTGGCTATAAATTCATGAGGGGGAGTTTGTGTTTTATAAGGAGATTCCATATATTGATCCAGGATAGGGATCCCCCGTTCAAGATGTGGAATCTCATTATCAAATTCATAATAAGTTTTTCCAAGATTGAATCTATCCAAAAAATCAAACTACCACTTAATATTGTTTTCAGTCTTGGTTGGTTCAAGAAAAATTGATGTCTAAACAATATAAACTTCTTATTTATCTCTTTGTAAAGACAACATGTTTTGGTGGTATTTGAATACCAAAAGAAGATCCATTTCTGGATGCTTTCATTAAGCTTACATTTTTGTTCGTTGCGAATCAAGGCATAACAGGTGGAATCAAAGATCTTGAGATGCCTTACGAAAGAAATGTGGCCATACAAAGTTTCATAAGGAGTCTTATTTATGAGAGCATGAGATGGACATTTGTTTTTGACATATATTGCACATAATATTACATTACCCCAAAACATCAACTTTACATTTTCCAAAAACATCATGGATCAAACGAATTCAAGATCATCCTATTCATTCTTTTAGCTATACCAATTAGTTGAGGATTATATAGAGGAGTGGTTTGATTTTGAATCACATGTTGGAAAATATAGTTCTTGAATTCATTAGAAGTATATTGATCCAGGTGGATATTGGTGGCCGCCTGCCAAGTCCACCTAGACCCCCACCATTGCCTTTCTCAGCATTTTCAGTTTCCTTAATTGTAGCACAACTTACTATTTTTAGCAGTTTTTCGGGTCCTGAAATTCCGGAGCCATTCTGAGGCCCTAAACGACGTTTTTTGGGGAATCCGGGGGCAACATGGGTCCATGGAATGGACCGATGTTGCCCGTTCCAACAATGATAGTGCTCGGATAGATCTTTCTAATGAGCTATTGTACGCGTCAAACGGAGATCATATGCTAAAGTTACGACCCCGGGAAGTTGATGTACCAACTTACCCCCAAACGGGGCCCACAGTTTGGCGTTTCATCTCCTAGGGTTAGGTTTTGGAATGTTAAGGGTTTTTCATTGTTTCTCAACAATAAAATAGGCCTTTGAGCCTCATTGTAAGTCGGTTCAGAGGCATGTAGCCCACACATCTCTTCTCAGAGATAGCTACCATCGCCCTAGCTAGTTTATTTCCATTTCTG
>APFE030243163.1:0-12935 GCA_000404065.3 Pinus taeda
GGCACATCAACCCCAAACTTATATGTCGATAAACTAGGGCCCTTTGACCCCTAAAATATTAGTTTCATACCCTAAAAGAGCTTAGTCATCTGATTACATCATTCCCCAAAAGTTCCACCTAAGAAACCATCTAGAAATGGCCTAAACTGAACCATAATAACTGCTCCACTGGCAAGGTGTATTTCATACTGAGTGGTACACTACCTAGGTGCGATGCATACTTATTAGGCCTTCTATAGGGTGTGATGGGCAAGGATGGACAAATTTCCAAGGCAATTTTCTAGGTGGTTTCTCATGGAATCTTCTATAAACTTCTCTTATGCCACTTGCCTCTCTAAATTCGCCCAGGGATGAGTAAGAGATCCAAAAAATCTCCAAGGGGAACCAATTGTAACAAATGGAATGACACTAATCAAACACCAAAGATGACTCACACCCTTGCACACATCTATAAATGGATCCCTCATCTAAGAGATCCAACGACGGGAATATTGTGAATTGCAAGGAAGTGTTGATAGTTTGTATTTGAGGAAAAGAGCATTGTATTGTTGGTGTGATCTTGCTATTTCTTGAGGTGAAGAGGGATTGAAGCTGGGAGGATGATGTTGGATCAGACAACTGGGTTGTAATTCTCCCTTCTATTTAATAAAGTTCTTCAAGTTTTCTTCCATATGATTGTGTAATTGTGAATGTTATCATTTGTTCATTATATATCTGATTCTGTAATGTTTATGTTGTAATAGATCAAGATGCTTTGACGGTTATTTCTTGCTGTGTTTCTGCAGGTACTCTCCAAGCAGGTTAAGTATGGGGAGGAGTTACAAGCTTTGTCAAGGGGGAGAGAGATCAAGCAAGGGATTAAGCAAAATTTCTAGGTTGGTTCCATTGTCTTTCTCTTACTTGTTACACATAGAAGAAATCGTTGAGTCTGCAGGTACTCTCCAGGTGGGTTAAGTGCGGGGAGGAGTTACAAGTTCTGTCAAGGGGGAGAGAGATCAAGCAAGGGATTAAGCAAAAGTTCTAGGTTGGTTCCATTTTCTTTCTCTTCCCTGTTACGCATAGAAGAAATCATTGAATTGTTTTAAGTTGTTGTTTCTAGGGTAGCTGCCAAACCTAGAGGGCTAGTTGTTCGACAAGACACTAGTTTTCCTATAAACAAATTGGCGACTCCACTGGGGAGAGTCTAGATGATTGTTTTTTATTGTTCTTTTATAAACTATAGTTAGAACCTCAAGTTAGCCAGGTAGCCTTCGAACTGCTCTTGCTCTGTAATTGCATAGTAGATGAATGTTGCTTCAGTCAATCTCTGGTTTAGTTTATGAATTAAACATTAGACTTACAAGCATTCTAGATGCCCTTTTGATAGCTCACTAACCTCTTAAGACCTCCCTCTATATTTGTCTCTTTACTGTTCATCATAGCTCAGCCTAACCCACTAAAAATAGTTGCACATCTAAACCAAAACCCACTTCAGTTGCGCTCCCTGGCCCATCCCACTATTTGTCACTGTAACCCAGTATGCATCGCACCTCCCGAGTGTGTAAAGTGTGATTCATCCCTGTTTCTATGAAGCCCAGGTGCAATGAATGACTGAGCCTTTTTCCATTCTAGAAATTGGAGGGTTTTGACCTTGTTTTTAGTTTCGTTTAGTTGTTTTTTTTTCTGCTTATGAACAGTACCTCATTATAGGAGGGATGACATTTCCAATCACATTAAAGAGATGGAAAGGCCAATTTCCCGACAATATTTTCATATTTAATGAGTTTGAAAAGGGTTTGAAGGAGACTTAATTTTAAGGAACGAGTGGTGTCTAGGATAACAACTAGTTCTGGCGAATTTGGAACTTCTCAAAACTAGTAGTGATGAAAACTAGTGTCTTGTCGAACGACTAGCCCTCTAGGTTTGGAAGCTACCATAGAAACAATATCTTAAAGCAATTCAATTATTTCTTCTATGTGTAACAGGTAAGAAAAAGACAATGGAACCAACCTGGAACTTCCGCTTAATCCCTTGCTTGATCTCTCTCCCCATTGATAGAGCTTGTAACTCCTCCCCACACTTAACCCGCTTGGAGAGTACCTGCAGAAACATAGCAACAAAAAACCGTTAAAGCATCTTGATCTATTACAACATAAACATTACAGAATTAGATATATAATGAACAAATGATAGCATTAACAGATGACAACATTCACAATTACATAATCATATGGAAGAAAACTTGAAGAACTTTATTAAATAGAAGTGAGAATTACAACCCAGTTGACTGATCCAGCATCATCCTCCCAACTTCAATCCCTCTTCACCTCATGAAATAGAAAGATCACACCAACAATACAATGCTCTTTTCCTCAAATACAAACTATCAGCACTTCCTTGCAATTCACAATATTCCCGCCCCTGGATCTCTTAGATGAGGGATCCATTTATAGATGTGTGCAAGGGTGTGAATCATTTGTGGGGTTTGATTAGTGTCATTCCACTTGTTACAATTGGTTCCACTTGGAGATTTCTTGGATCTCTTACTCATCCCTGGGCGAATTCAGAGAGGCAAGTGGCATAAGAAAAGTTTCTAGAAGACTCTGTGAGCAACCACCTAGCAAATTGTCTTGGACATTTGTCCATCCTCACTCATCACACCCTATAGAAGGCCTAATAAGTATGCATCGCACCTGGGCAATGTACCACTCAGTATGCATCACACCTTACCAGTGGAGCAGTCAGTACGGTTCAATTTAGGCCATTTCTGGATGGTTTCTTAGGTGGAACTTTTGGGAAATGATGTAATTAGATGACTAAGCTCTTTCAAGTTATGAAACAACTCTTTTAGAGGTTGAAGAGCTCTAGTTTATCGACATATAAGTTTGGGGTTGATGTGCCCAAATATGTCTATAACAATAATATAAAGATTCAAGTTATATCTAGTTTAAGATTCAAGCTAATGTTTTGGCCGACATTAGCCAACATTAAATTTGTTATTTTTTGAGGACATTACGTACTTACACATCGGGTTCGGACTGGGTTGGGGAATGCACCTCTCAACGCAATCATAATCACCTTGAACGAAACCCCAAGAATATAATAATTCAAACTCTAATTTAAAAATACAACAAGGATAACATTGAAGCGGAAGCAGGAAGCTCTAAAGCTTCTATGCATATATTCCCAAGACAGGGCGACTGAACAAATCCATAAAAATTCCCTGCGTGAACATATCAATAAAAATGTTTTACCTTGACAAGCTACATGGATTCAATGTCATCATTTTCTATAACTAATTATGTATCTAAAAATAATATCAAACTAAGATGGATCTAGGCTAGTTTAATTCCCCCCTTAAATAAGTTATATTCCACATGAATATCGTGGGTCAATGCCATAGGTTCTTAATACCATGGGTCATTTTTATTTTTTTTATTATTTAATTTTTATAGGTTTATTTTTATTTGGTTATTTTTATTTCTTTTTCACCTAGTTAAAATGTTTATATTAAAAGTTATTCCCTATCCTATCCTCATATTCGAAGCTAGTCTTTCCCCCATTGAAAGCATGGCTATGTTTAGGTACTTGATGTACAAGAAGAAGTTGTACAACATTAGAGAGGCTAGGTGAAGGTAACAATAGGAAGCAATAGGGGTGAGCTGATAACAATGGAGGGGCAAGGATGAGGGAGTATCACTCCCTCTTACAGTAACATAGTATCAAGCAGAAGTAAGGATGCAAGTGTAAACGGTTTTAGGAAACCTTCAGAGGCAGAAAAAAAGAAGACAAAAACAAAAGATCCGGAAAGCAGCAAATCCCATGAATAGGAAGAGACTCGTAGGGCAATCAGGTTGTTCAGTTGTGTTATATTCTTTCCACAACTAGCCCATGTAGTTAACTGGGGGTTTAGAGGGGGGCGAAGCCCCCCTTCATTGTGTCGATTGTGTAGCAATGGGGGGGTCACAGGGGGTTTGAGGTGTACCTGTAACCCCACTTTATGGGGTCCAAGGTAGTGCCCCAAAATTTTTTTGTTTTGGACCCTATGTTAGGTTGGGCGGACCCACCTATGGTTTTGTGCATGATTTTTGCCCATGTTTTTTGGATGCGATGGTTTTCAGTCCATGGTATTGGACGCGATGGTTTTTGGTCCATGGTATTGGATGCTTCCGCATGTATAAATATGTATTATAACATTGAAAGGAACATAATCAAAAATCAAGTTGGTAGTCTCGGTTTTGGGATCCAAGGGAAATCTCTGTGTATATGTGTTTTATGTGTTATTCTCTCGCATTATTTATTTTCTGTGTTTTAGAATTCGTATGCAAGTAATTTCTATACAGGGTTAAAACCTACACAAGGGGGAGATGAGACTGAGAGACAGTAGTCAGAGAATGGAGTACAAATATGCAATGGGACCTTGTAAACCCAAGTCAACCATTAAACCCCGGGTGGTCTTAAATGATCCTACACTACAGGTGCACAAAGATGACATGGCAACTTACACAGCTATATGCAAGTTTATGGGTATATGGCCCTTAGAGAAGAATTTGTACACATGGATAAGAAACAACTGGAAACCAAAGGGAGAAATAAATCTACATCTAGGGTCCAAGGTTTTCATCACAGTGGTTTTCACCAACCTAGATGACAAAGACAGAGTGTTCGAAGGAGTACCCTACTTCTATGTTCCTGCAGGCCTATACATGTGACCTTGGGTGATGAACTTTGTCCTGGAGTGAGAAACATTCACACCGGTCCCGGTATGGATAAGACTATACTCCTTGCCTTTAGATTATTGGCTGCTTGAATCCTTAAAAGCTATAGGCAATAAATTCGAGCATATTCTAAAAATATCAGAGGCAACTTTGTGAGGGGAATATACCCCCTTCGCCCACATATGTGTGGAAATGGATCTATCGAGAGCACTTCCGGATGAAGTCATTCTAGAATTGTATGATGTGGAATGGGTTTAGGTGGTGGACTATGAACACGTCCCATTCAGATGTCGTAAATTTCATGAACATGGGCACCTCTTTAGAGATTCCCCATAAAATAAAATGGAGAATAATCTAAGAACCAACACATGCAAAGATCCTGAAGGATTCGTCAAGGTGGGAGGCAGAGGGAAAGGAGGGGGAATAAAGCACCAAAAGAAAAATAATGAGAACAAGCTATCAATCCATAACAGTTTCGAGATGTTAGAAGAAGAAGGAGGAAACAATGGAAAGGACAATGCATTGGAGATCAATCCTACATAGAGGGAAAAAGAGGACAGCATGGAAATCATACATGAAAAAAGTGAACAAAAGGAGAATCAACCAAGCACTATGGAACTTGGTAGGGACCATGAGATGACCCCAAGTGAAGTTGGGACAGAGGACCACGAACTACAAGAGATTCTTGAGAGGGAGAATCTTGATCTAGAAAAGTTCCTAAACCAGGGAACCAACAAAGGGATTGATTCTCTACCACAAGAGGAGTTTGATAGAGTACAATAGCTCTTCCTCTGGAAATCTCAAACAAAGGCTACTGGAGTTAAGAGGCATCATGACAGCCAAGAGAATAAAGGGGTCAAATCAATGGAGGAAGCATCAGGACACTCTACCAAGAACCCATGCAAGAAAAGAGGAAGGAAGAGACAGAATGAGTTGCTGAGAAAGTGTGGGAGACTCATGATTAACTCAGGCAAGATGAAAGATCTCACCAATTACTCATTTTAAAATCCATAAATATGAATCTCACAACGTGGAATATGAGGGGGCTAGGAAGCAAAAGAAAACAAAGAAATCTCAGCAATAGAATAAAAGAAGAAACCCGATATATGGTGTTTATACAGGAAACAAAATGTTCAATAGACAAAATCCAGGAGATGCACAACAAATGGCTTATTAAATATGAGTACCTAGAAGTCAAAGCTAATAATACAGTGGGTGGAATCCTCACTTTTTGGAATCCTAAGAAATTTGGAATTCTAGATGCTGAAGCATCCAAGAGCTACCTTTCAATGATTATCCAACCTCTGGGTGACACAAAAAGCTATATCATCACAAATGTCTATGGTCCTCAAAAATCTAAAGACAAACTCAGGCTCCTCACTTCACTAGAGGATCTAAGAGAGAGACACCCGGTAATGCCTTGGATTCTCGGAGGAGATTTTAACATGATCAGATCTCTTATAGAAAAAAAAAGGGACGAGAACACTAGGTAGAGACTTCGTTGCATTCCATAACTTCCTAATCAACATGAAGCTAGTGGACATGGAAACAGCTAATGGCACCTTCACATGGAATAATAAGAGGGGAGGAGCTTCACAAGTTGCCTCAAAACTTGACAGATTCATTATCTCGAAGGACCTCTTTCTCGCTGGCCCTAACTTGAATTCTTTTATCCTTATTTTCAGAGGATCAGACCACTAGCATGTTTAACTAGAAGCGTCATTTATTGGCACTTCGAGGTATAGACCTTTCAGGTTCGAGAATGTTTGGCTCACTCACCCTGACTTCATCACCAATATTGGAAAATGGTGGTTGGAAGACATGCACATTCAAGGCACAAAAACGTACCTTCTATAATAGAGACTCAAACACATCAAGCTTGGACTTAAAAAATGGAAAAAAAATGAGTTTGGCAATATTTTTAACGCCAAAAGAGAAGTGGAACAAAAATTACAAAAAATTAACCAAATTCTCATAAAAGAAGGCTTCATTGAGGAATGGAAAATGAAAGTTGACTCTCTCCAATAGGAATGCGACAACAGATGTCAGTAGGAAGAAATCTTCTAGAAACAAAATTCAAGACTGCAATGGATCAAAGAAGGAGAAAGAAACATAAGGTTTTTTCATAAATCTACCATGGAACACAGGGCACATAATCAGATTACAAAACTTATTAATCCTCAAGGGAAAGAGCTAAGCATGTACAAAGATATAGAATCCATTATGGTATGACATTTTCAAAACATTGCAAAGGAGCCTATCCTAGATAGATCTCTATTCATTAAAAGCTTCACTAAGCACATTCTAAAACTGGTAACCAAGGAAGGCAATTATAATCTTAATAGGCCAGTGACGGAAGAGGAGGTCAATGAAGTAATCAAGGAGATGCAAAACGGGAAAGCTCCAAGCCTGGATGGTTTCAACGTAGACTTCTTCAAAGCATGATGGGAAATCGCCAAACATGATATCCTTGAGGTGGTGGAGGATTCGAGAAATTCAAAAACAGTTCTAAAATCGCTAAATGCTTCCTAAATAGCCCTAATCCGTAAGCAGGAGAAATCTATGACACTAGATAGATTTAGGCCCATAGCTCTATGCAATGTGGTGTACATAATCATTTCTAAAGTAATTGCCAACAGACTCAAGCCCCTTCTTCCAACATTCATGTCTGAGGAGCAAAGAGGATATGTGGAGGGAAGGGAAATTCTCAATAACATCATTCAAGCTCACGAATTGGTGCACTCTCTCAAGAATAATAAGTAGGCGGGTATGATCATTCAGCTTGACCTAGCGAAAGCTTATGATAAGCTACGTTGGTCATACATCAATGATGTACTAAAAGCATATGGCTTCGGCCATAATTGGATAAGATCGGTTATGGCTCTGGCTACCTCTGCTAGCTTTTCAATCCTACTCAATGGCTCTCCATCCAGAACCTTTTTGCCTTTGAGAGGTCTCAGGCAAGGAGATCTACTCTCCCCCTTCCTCTTTATCCTTATGATGGAAGGATTAGGCAAAGCGATCAATGTAGCCAACGTGGAAGGAAGAATCTAGGTTCTCAAGCTAACCCAGAACGGAGACACTCTAACTCATCAACAATTTGTGGATGATGCCATGCTGCAAGGTACACCCATGTCAAGGAAGCCAAAGATTTCAAACAAATTCTGCATGATTTTACCATGGCTGCCAGAAAAGAGGTAAGTCTCACAAAATCAAAAGTTTTCTTTTTTAACACTAATATTGCTATTCAGAGAAATCTCTCCAGAATTCTTGGCTTTCAAAGAGATCATCTTCCCTCCAAATATTTGGGAATGCCTTTCACTAACAAACCCCTGAGCAAGGAAGTTTGGGAGCCACTAATTAATAAACTAAAGGACAAAGTCAATAGATGGACAAACAGATCTTTCAATTTAATAGGCATGCTAGTTCTCACAAAGGTTTTCCTACAAACCATTCCAGTCTACTTGTTTTCATCTCTTCATGTCCCAAAAGGAGTTTTACAACAAATTAGGAACATCCAAAGCGATTTTCTTTGCGGTAAAGGGGAGGAAAAAAAAGGAATGGGCTCTGGTAGAATAGGACAAGCTATGCAAACCCAAAAGTCATGGGGGTCTTGGTCTCCATGACCCGAAAACTCTAAGCAATGTTTTAGGAGCTAAAAGTTGGTGGAGATGGCTAAAGGAAATGAGAAACCCATGGGCAAAGCTCTAGAAACAGAAATATGCAAAGGACTAGCAAGAAATCGACCATATTCGTATGATAGGACACATTAGGGGCTCCCATATTTGGAACAATGCTTCGGAGAACAGAGCCTTAGTTCAAAAACATAGTTTCTGGGAGATCAGAAATGGGAACCTAGCCTGGTTTTGGGAGGACAACTAGTAGCAGGAAACTAACATTTGTAGAGAAGGACTGGACATTCTCAAAGATGATATTATCAACAAAGGGCTACAAGAGGTAAGTGACTATTAGGATCAAACAAGGGAGAATGGTAAATGGAGAACTTGGAAGGTACCAATTTATAGTGAAGAGACCCCATTGAAATCCCAGGCTGATGCTTTTGCAATGATCCTGGAAAAGAGAAAAAATTTAATCTCAACTTCAATCAACCAACTAAGATGGGGAAGAAACAGTGAGGGCAACTTCAACCTCAAAGAAGCCAAAAGAATTGCCACTGGATTTAACTTTCCAAGTCCTGAGAAAATTTGGAAGGACCTATGGCAGAACCCTCATTGGATGAAAATCAAACTATTCATGTGGCTGGTACATCACAAAAATATTCTGACTTGGGAAAATCTCAAAAGAAAGGGTTTGCAAGACCATCTAGATGCCAATTATGTGGTCTTCATGAAGAAACGATGGATCACCTTCTCAACCTCTGCACTTTCACCTCAACATTATGGCATTGGGTTGCCTCAATCTTCAGGAAAACTGACAGGGATGAAAACGACATCACTAAAACTTTAAAGAATTGGAGGAGAAACTTATTAGAAAATGAGATAGTCAACATTGTCTGGACTCTGATTCCAGGCTTTTTGATCTGGGATGTTTGGAAAGAATGCAACAACAAAATTTTCAAGCATAAATCTTGCACAACCCAAAGCATCATAGCTCAGATCCTAAGATAGCTTAGAGAAACTATAATTACCCTTCTAAAGCAACCTCCCAAGAATCCTCCTTCTCACTAGGATGCTCGCATTCTTTTTCTTTTAGGCCTCCAGATGCTTGTCCCCCAGGGCACAAACAGGATTATTATATACACTACAGTGAGGAAGGCTTTCTAGCAACTGCCCCTGCCTGGATTTTTGAAATTCAATATTGATGGAGCCTCAAAAGGAAACCCGAGGGCTGCTGGTTATGGAGGAGTTATAAGAGATGACAAGGGAAATATGAAAGTTATCTTTCATAGCCATTTAGGGAATGCCACCAAAAATATGGTAGAGCTAATGGCCATAGAGAATTTCTTATAAATATTGATGGATCTCAATATGCATAACACAATCATTGAGGTAAACTCTAAATTAACAATCAATTCTGTCAAAAAACTAGTTAATGGCTCAGCACCTAAAAAAGTTTCAAACCACTGGATACTTTTGTAGGTCTAACATCGTATTCAATCACATCTAAGAATCATGATAACCCTTAGTTTTTCTCATGTACGCATAAACGCCAACAAATTAGCGGATCTGCTGGCGAATGAGGGGATGCCCTGTAAAAAAGAAACAGTAAATGTAAATGGGAGTCAACACCCGCAGAGAAACTGTTCGAGGACTGCCACACTCTGGAAAGCACACATAAGGAACATTATCTTAGAATTAAGGAGAAGCAGCATTTTGGAAATTAAGATGTTGAAGGATGAGGGTTCAACAAGTAGAAGACCTCCGACCCAGTGTGATTATGCCTCGCAGAGGAAAGTATGGACATGGAGAGAGAGTGGGATTTTTTTTTGAGGTAAACAGAGTTTTAGTGGTTTAGTGGTTTTTGGGTGGCCCCAATCCCCTAAGTGGTATTTTAAGGTTTTCCCTCGATGCCACTCATCATTCAAAATGTGGTTGCAGGAAGGTGAGAGAAAACCACCCATATCGAGTGGGTTTTCCTCATGCTTCTTCTCTGCCCGATATTCTTGTCAATCATCGAATCTCATGTGTGATGATCTATGACTTTAATTCATCGAGCTAGTTGGCAGTGTTAACCTCCGAGTTATTCGCGAACATGGATGTGTCTCGTACGCTTCGTATGGGTTTCCGATGGTGAAAAAGCCCGAGAGTTATCTCCCTTGGTAGACCCGATTTGACTCTAGAGATGGTTTTGAAATTTTTTTAGGTCCATTGTATTAGTTATAAGGTGGGCCAGTTGAGCTTCTACTTTCGCTGGTCTTCTTTGCTCTGCCTCGATTTTCTAAGTTTGGGGGGTCAAGGTTTTTAACATATATATTTGTAACTCTTTTAGTCAATGAATGAGAATAAAACACTCTTGCTTTAGCAAAAAAGAAGTTGTACAACATGGAAGCCAATTGGTTTCCCAAAATTTCTTCCAACTCTTTCCAAAACCCCCACCTTCGTCTCAAGTGTGGATGACATAAGGATGCCCAGTCTTGGCTCTACCATTAGGGAATAAAGGAGAGGATCATCTTGGGAATAAGGATAGTATTAAAAATAATATTGCCTCCAAATTTAAGGATAAATTGTGGGACGATAACGAGCTTGAGTGGAAAAGAAAACTAAGGTATTACAAGGATCATATCAACCCCACCCTTGCTAACCCAAATTATATATGTCTTGACCAGTACTAAGATGATAATGAACATTGCAAAGATTTTAACTAATTCTCATGAGGTTCATAGTGAAACCAAACGTTGTATTGTCCCCTAAACACCCTAGGGCGAAAGAACCTACCACCTTTGCGATACTAAGAGGGTAGAAGACCAAAAACATTTTCTCTTAGATTTCTAGACTCTTACTCACGTCTCTTGTCATTTCCATAACATTTGCCACACCTCCAACCTTCTTGACTTGTGAAGTCAGAACTATAGTGATCTTGGAGTGTTTCTTTCCATTTTTTTATCATAGAAACAAAATATTAAATAGTCAGAGTTAATCCCTTATTAAGGTCGATAGACCGCATTGGTCTTAATGGATCTTAATCATCATCATCACCATTAAGTTACACATCTCTACCATATTTTATTTTTAATTTTATTTTGATGGAGTCAAAATGTTTATATTACATTACATTATATTACGTTACCCGTCTCTCAATAAAAATGAGTAATTCTATTAAAAAATAAAAATATTATATTACATTTTAAAATAAAAATATTATACTCAAAATCCAAAGTTCAAAAATTGTCAACGATAAATTAACTATTTTATTTTTATTTTTACGTTTATGTAATTTGATCAAGTCAAATGTTAAACATGACAGGACCATTAAAACATCTCTACCATACTAGCTTCGAAAGTGCTTCTCTAGGCAATAATATATTTAGGTTTGACTTTATCTCTAAAGGTCTTATGCTATTAGTTTTTCAATATATCTTCTCAAATAAATGTATTTTATATTTTTATTATATTATAATAAGTATTATTTAGTTCTTATCATGATCTTAATATTTATTATTAATCTTTAAAAGATAAGAAATTATTTGTAGTTTAAAAAAAATATATGGTTAAAAGTATTAATGAGTGTTCCAAAGTAACTATAGTTTTGCTAATTTAAAGGGTTAAAGAGATTGGTCATGTAATTTATGTCTTGAAACTAAGATCTAGGTAAAACATTTTAAGAGAAAGTGTTTTTCTTCTTCAATCCTCCTAGTGTCACAAAGGTGACCAGCTCTTTCATCCCAAGAAGTATGGAGAACTAACCAACCTAAAATGTCGTTTTACTAAAAACTAATTAAATTTTGAATGAAAATAATCACATATATTTTTTATTAATGAGAAGGTCATTTCATTTTTAAACCTCTTTATCATGAAATATATCTAAATATTTCATTTTTATTGATAAATTTGATTATTCATTAAGGATTTCTATAAAATAGAACAATTAAAAAATATAATACGAGGAGTATCAATAGAATGATAAATATATATATATATAATATATATATATAATATTAGTATATAATATATATATAATATATATAATATATATATATATATATATATATATATAATATATATATAATAGATATATATATATATATATATATATATATTATATATATATATATATATATCTATATATAATAAAGATATATTTAGTTTATCCATCTAGAAATGGTGTAATAATCACTGTTGCTTTTAAAATTACAAAAAAAAAGGCTTTTTTGCATGATAAAAGCCCACAGTTCATTGAGCACCTCAAATATATGTCATAATAAAATTGAACACTGGCCTCAGATTTACTCCCGTATCATAGTCACTCCAGTCATAAACTAGAAAATAAAGGGAGAAACGAGTTGAGATATATCTCTTGAAAGTTCACTAATTGCTATTGGTAGGTTTCTTATTATTTAAGTCCCATCTGAAAAGGGGAGAATTCAATGAACATTCGTTCACTGGAACCAGAAGTAAAGGAAGTAAAGATCATAGTGGAGAGAGATACTATAAAAACCTCTTTTGAAAAATGGGCCAAACCAGGTCATTTCTCAAGGACGCTAGCTAAAGGCCCTGATACTACCACTTGGATCTGGAACTTACAATGCTAATCGCTCACGATTTTGATAGCCATATAATA
>APFE030243165.1:0-20036 GCA_000404065.3 Pinus taeda
TAATTTGTCATCAAACTAATTAGATTAAAAAAGACAACAGGGAGAAGAGAAGGTTACCCTTCTAGAGGGTCTTCTCTCTATCTCAATCATAAGTCTATCCATATAAGAGAAGGGTCCATGCATCTGCTAATCATTGTTAGGAAGAGAAGGTTCCAAACAAAATGGCTATTCCTGATTGGAAAATGCAACATAAACCACCACACACTTGGTTGCTACACTAAGTGATCTTGTATCATCACGTTGTCGATTGGGTACTACCAAAATCTTCACAAGAGTCACATATAATGATCACATTGTAGACACAAACTTATTCATAATATCAAAGTCTATGAGATCAGGTGACTTCCTTTTAATTTCCTGGGCTTGATATGTTTCACCTGCACTTACAAAAACTCTTATGTCAACCTCTGATGCATCTCCATATCACCCAAGTTGACCAAGACACATTATTGAAATCCCTTCAATACCATGGTCCCTTCTTCTATGGTGATGAGTTTGTGTTTGTCTAATAGAAATATATTCAGGTTCAATGGATAGATGAGAAGCAATTCAATTTTTCATAGACATTGGGTTAACATACCAAACAACTGAAACTCTGTTATTGTCACTACCAGCTTCTATACCTATTGCATTTGGTGCCAAATTTCTAGTTGCGGGTCCTTTTTCATCGTCTTTCTTCACATCTTTTTTTGAATCACTAACAAGAGATATCTGGAAGACTGTTTCATTGTACACCTTCCCTACATGCTTTAGTATATCTACATCCCCAAAACTAATTTCAGGCATCATTGTTGTCGTGATTTTCAGCAAATGTGTCGAAAAATATAAAACATTATATAGACTTGAAAGGAATTTAAAAATTCTAATGTGTTGTGCTACCTCAATATTTGCGAGCTTACTAGCTAGATCTCATTCAAGGCTCTCATTTGGACCTAGTTTTCTGCTACTCAAGCAAGCATAATGAGCAACAACCTGAAATAAGCGTCTTTCGTCTTTTGGTATGGCTACACAAGTAAATTCAAATAAGATTAGCCAATTAAAAGGGAGGTATTTTCAAAATAATTTCAGATTAGTAAATTAAAAGGGAGGGATATTCAAAATACTTTTCAGATTAGTAAATTAAAGTGGAGGTATTTTCAAAATTATTTTCTCTCAAAACAGTTTGTTGCCTTAAATAATGTAACCAAAAGCAAGGACATCTATCACACCAAACTCACAGGATTACAAAATTCCATAAATCTTTAAAGGCTCTTTGTCTTTAAATGTTTTTGAATCAATAAGAACAAGTTCCCACTACCCTATCATGTTGTCCCATGAAGGAAATCAAATCAACTAACCAAACAATAAAACCTAGTAAATACAAAACAAAGATATAATATGTTGCATTGACTATTAAACATTCCAAATACTTCACACATTTGGAGGCAATTAAAAGTTCAAACTCATTCCAAATAATTCACATAGTTGGAGGCAATTGAAATTTCAAACTCATTCCAAATACTTCACATAGTTGGGGGAAATTAAAAGTTCAAACTCATTCCAAATACTTCACATAGTTGGACACAATTATTTGTCTCGTGGTTGCAAGAAACTACAATGCCCTGTGGAGAATTGGATCCATATCAACTGGTAGCATTGGTTAAGTCTCAAGTATAGTAATTATAAATCCCATGATGGTTTAATAGTTATATAGGAACCTATATTTATTTGATGGACTCTTCTCACTCATATATATTAATGAATTGAAGATCTAAAAAGCCTTAAACTCTATCTAAGAGTCCCTTGGTGGGAAATGGTCCCAATGAGTTTGAGAGTTTATCCATGTTTTTTTTAGCTTAGGTAGAACATAGTTATATATGTAGTTGATGAAACTAAACTATATGTCCCTTATATAGCCTTATTCCTTAACAAAACCTCTAGGTTCTCCCTTAGCCATTGACAAAATAACAACTAGAGGATCAGAAACCCTAACATTTAGGATGCTAAGAACCTAGGTGACAAGGTGCTCGAAAATTTAGGGAATTTGTTGTGGTCCCTTTATTTTACTTTCTCTCGAGATGTCTATACTATAAATATGGTTCCCATTTCAAATGTGGATATTCCCAAATTTTAGTTTTCAAATTAATAAACTACATAGGCTTCAACCCTAAGGATCATACTAGGCTTCAATTTTAAGGATCCTTAGTAAAGCAGATGTATATACAAATTTGGTTAATGAACATCATGTCTATTTGAATTTGGGAATAGTGATATGATATATCTCATGTATTATTGAATTGACTCTCGGCATAGGTGTGACTAGAAAATTCGAGTGTTTGTGTGAAATAAATAAGGTTTTAATTCTACATTAATACAAAAATTGAAGGATAGACTTTGTCATAGCTGGTTGATGATTGTGAATTTGTACATACTTGGGCCAGTTGGTTAAACTCCCACGCTATCCAACCATGGATGATATTTGAAATTTTTTCTTAGCACAAGGTACAAGAAATAAGGTACAATAGATGACTCTATTGAGGAAATATGAAGTGAGTTCCACAACTACATAGAAAATTCTCTACCTACAGGGCTCTTGTATAAGCAGAAGAAACAAGAATTAGATTTCAAACTACTTCACATAGTTGGAGGCAATTAAAAGTTCAAACTCATTCCAAATACTTCACAAGGCTCTACCTAGAGGACTCTCATATAAGCAAAAGAAACAAGAATTCTTTATTCTTTCAACAACAAATATTGCTTACAATGCGAACTTTTCCTTCTATGTGGGTGCAAAGTACATGAACACTATAAGCACAACAATTTTTCTTGTGAAGTATCATTTCTTTTAAAGCTATGGACTTCTCCATAAAGCTCGATGCAATGAATTTCATGGATCTTATTGTCATGTACTTATAGAAAAGGATTCACCAAAACATAAACAGTTCCTCAGGCATAAATGTTTTTGTGATACCTTCATTCTTATTATCATGTACTTACAAAAAAGGATTGACCAAAACATAAATAGTTCCTCTAGATTTTGGGAGACCTTCATGTGATTGTCAAATTTCAACCACAGTGATTTGTTTTGGTGATTGTCTCGAATTTTATTTTGTTGAATTTTAGTGTATTTTAATGATTTTTCTAGTCTATGGTTTTGTATTGATATGAACTTATGTAAAATTTCTGGAAAATTAGATTGGTAATCTCAGATTTCAATGCAAAACATAAAATTTACTTCTTTGATGAGAGGTTTTTCAGATCTTAACTCTATGAATTTTCAACCTTAGGGTTGTTGTCAAGTAGTGTAAAAAATAACACTAGAAAGAGTACATTATATAATTTCCAAATAGTCTAAACTTCTAGGAGATCCAAGGAGAAAAGATATCAAATAAACATGGATACATTCAAGTCCTCTAGGGCATCTTATTCCACTTGACCTAGATCTGAAAATATATGTGAAATAAATTATAACATCAATATACCAGTAGGTATAGCAGCAAAAAAACATCCATTTAGATCCCTCAATGAAGATTTTAAATGACCCAAAAATTGTCCTTACATGTCAAATCATCAAGATATATATAGTTATAAATAATAATACATAAAGAACATATATGGTTGAGAATCAAATCTGAAATTGACCAATTTTTTAAGAAGTGAGGATGCAAAAGCATCATTTCTAAAAAAATGTGGAGAATATAATGCACTTCAAATGTCTGGATATTGTAATCCTTGACCAAACCATCTACATATGCAACATACAAGGGTGGGTTCCATTGATGCAGGCAAGATTAACAACACATTTCTTGAGATGTTGGGTTACTACATATAAAATGTTTTTCCAAATAAACTGATTGTCGTCACCAATAACATTCATATGCTGACAATGCCCATGAATCACCTATTACAACAAATAGCATTTAGGAATTCTAGGCATAAATCTTTATATGATTAGTTAAATAGTTATTTACGTGGACAATATAAACAAATGGAAGTGCTACAACAATATACACATAGATACCTGAAACGATGTATGTCAAATTTGGTTTATAAAAGATATATCGTGAACATGATACATTCAGAAAACACATTGGCAGGATACAAGGACAACAAATTGATAGGATACAGGGACCAACCAGACTGTAAGCCTTCATTTACACTTCATATCGCCCACTTGACATCCAAAATTTTTCTCCAACAAATGAAAGGAGTTGATCAATCCGCTACTAAAGAGAATGAATTCCCATATGATTTGAAATGGATGAAAACGAAATGGATGGGGTTGTGTCCCATTGTTGAATCCCTATGTGGTGAAGGTGAGGTTTTATGTTTAGGGTCATTCGGACTAGTATATGGAGAGAATGGGTCTACAAGATTTCTAAAGTGTCAAGCAGGTGTATAGAGAGGTTCCCCAAAGGTTCTGAAGAACTGAGAAGATAGAGAGGGACATGTAAAGGAAACTAATGTCGATACAGATTAGGTTTCTGGAAGCTAGAATATGCCTGTGTTTCCTATACAGATTAGGTATCTGGAAGCTAGAATATGCCTGTGTTTCCTATCAACTTAGTTTTTGTAGTTGTATTGCACAGAAAGTGATTAATTTATCTCCAAATCACTTACCATTTGAAATCGATCTACTGAAGTTAGAACAAATTTTATGTTTTCTTTATGAATGTATGAAAGAATTTGTAATTTTTTATTGAGTACCATACAATGTGTCGGTGAGAGAAGAATAAAAGTTGGAAGCCAAAAAGCAAAATGTGAAAGCATGCAAGAAAAAAACAAAAAAAATGAAGCAAAAAATGTTACAAAAAGGTGAATGCATGGAAGTGAAAGTGTCAAAGAAAAAAAGAGAAAGTAGGAAAGAAAAGCAAGAGAGTTAGAATCAAAATTAGGTAAGTAAACACATAAAAACTAGAAACAAAAATTTGAACACAAGAAAGCACAAAAGCTAAAAGAAAATGTTAGAAATTGAAATGCTCCACTTTATTTAACGTTGGTACCAATGATGGGAAGGCTATTGCATTATTTCCACAACAATGGAAAGCTTTCCTACAGGTACAAAAGAATGAAAGATATCTACAAAAAAGCAAGCACCAAACCAACTTCTGAAGGCTTCTAGTACGGGTACCAAAAAGTGTTAAACAACTAACTTTTGAAATCTATAGAAGCTAGCATGGAGCTTCATTTGGAGCAGAACTAATTGTAAGGAATATCTTACACATAAGAGTCAAACTATGTAGTTTACTTCTTCAGATATGTAGCATATCAGATTACCAATCTCAACCAAATTGACATTGACCCAATTTGAATTTTTGTATGCCAAAGTTACAAAATCAGTTTATCTTCCGACTTCTTAAGGGTGAAGAAGGTTGCAAGAACATTCACTTCCAGCGAATTTGTTCTCTTTGAAAGAAGAGAAAGAGGAAAAGAGACACGTATAGTTAGATATCAAAGGAAGTTTTCTGAATTTTCATAAATCCATGCAAAGAAGAGCCTCCAAGATCATTTTGACCAATTTCACTAAGTGTGTGGCTGCTTCTCAAAACACTCAACACTTTGCAAGTGGAGAAGACAAAATTATGGAAGCTTCATTAGATAAGGATTTGGTCAAGACCATGAGGAGTCTGCAAGATCCAAATCCATTATTATAAGGTAGATTCATACCACATATTAACCAAATCATGCATGAATGGACATTCAATACAAATCATGCAGGTGAGATAGGGAGGATGCATCTCTAGTGAAACATCAAGGAGGAATTCTTCCTAATCAAATTTTGCTCCAGTAAAACATCATGTTGGGATTATTCTTTAACAAAATAATCAACAAGGAGGTCTTCTTCCATTGATAGGAACACCTGCTATGATTCAAACAGAGACTATAATTCCACCTTTAGGTGCATGAGAAAAAAAAGAGAAAGCTTCCATGGAAAAGAAATTTCAGAAAGTGAAGGCACATGCCTTTAATGGGAGACAAAATAGGAAGAACCTTCTGGGGTGAAAAAGGTCTTCTTTCTAGAAATTTGATCAACGGAGAGTCACATGCATATCCTTTTGACCCTTCTACAAAATTGCATTCACTTGAATGATGGCCATTTGATTTGTTGCAATCAAGCTTTGAGGAGTCTGAGAGTTTTGGAACTGAGTTGGCTTTGTTCATGCTGATTCTATTTTGCGGATTATCCAATTATATAATATAAGTTTATTTTTTAAATTTGGGAAATGATGACCATTATGGATTAGTCTAATTGATTTCTACCTGGGTGGAAGAGTATTTCTCGTGTTTGATTATTTATTGGGTGTCACGATGTTCAAGCCATTCTTGTAAGCACCCCATTTTTTATATGAAAATGTTGAGGGGGGTTGGTTACTTCTAATCTATGAATCCATTAAAACAAGGTTGTTACCAATTTGTACAGTATATTAGTCATCGCAAGTAAACATTGGTTATCTGACATATGAAATGAACAAATCAACGAGTTATGGAATTTGGCATCCAATCTCATATTCAAAATGACACTTTTGGTGATTTGGGTAGCCATTTTTTTGTGGGGTGTTTCATGGAAACCATTTGTGGAAATTAATGAGTCGAGTTAGATTTCGAGGAAATCCATGAGTTCTGTAAATTGGGTGCTCTTTTTCCCTCTCAGAACTCACTCTATTGGCCGAGTATTCTTATGGTCATATCTCTTCTAGATTGTAACCTCTCGATCTGTAGGGTTGTGCGTACTCAGGTTTTCCATTGTTTTTCTCTTATTATGTCATTTTTAAGACTCACTTTCATGACAACTGTGTCAATTTCTAGAATCTTGTTGTTTAACTTGGTAATCCCAATTGAAGTCGGTGAACCATTCTATCATTGAGCATGTGTTGGAAACATCGTTGCTGTGTCTCACTCTCATTCAGGAAAACATCGTCATCATGCCTCTCAGTGGCAGCATGATTCCTAATCACCTCTGGCAGCCTCCTAGAATCAAGTCTATCAATCCTCTTTCTTTGTTTCAAACCTTCGATTTTATCTGCTCATGGCCGAGGTGGAATCTATGTGAGTAGATGCATTTGACTCTGTCAATTTTATCTGAGCAGGTTTGATAGAATGAAGGAAAAATTCAAGTCAAAATAGGAAGATATAGATAAATTATACAATATCTTATCCAAATTTATGGTGACATCTTCAATTTAGCCACTGAAAGATGTTTAAATTTAAAGTGAAGAAAACAATGTCATACTATGTAACCAT
Source organism: Pinus taeda (assembly GCA_000404065.3). Taxonomy (NCBI): domain Eukaryota; kingdom Viridiplantae; phylum Streptophyta; class Pinopsida; order Pinales; family Pinaceae; genus Pinus; species Pinus taeda. The sequence goes on from APFE030243165.1 coordinate 7,222, forward strand.
TTATATATCATATGTGCGTAAAGGTCTAATAAAAAGTTAACCTTTCAGCAAGGACCACTAGGTAAAACCTTCCAGGACCAACTCTTCAGCATTGTTGTTGGCAACTCAACCAGGGGACGTAGTATTTCAGAGGTGAAGATTGTCTCTAAAATGTTTGTATACCTCAGAGCATGCCTAGAATGGAAAATACACGTAGGTCACATGCCTTCTCCCAATTTATATCTGGTTGAATAGGTCGCAAATGTCTAAATATCAATATATATACCATGTCCCATGTATGAAGCTTAAATTTTTTACAACTCAATAAAAAACCAGAACCGTCTTTTTCCTTACGAGCCTTGCATTTCATGCTGAAAGCACTCTCTACTGAAGGGAATAACCACGATTGGAGAAAGCGAGAATCCAATATCTTGAATGAATTCAATCAAATCATTAACCAAATTGTTTACTTGATTAACATATAGAGACACCTCATTTGACTGAATTCCGAGCTTCATCCTAATTCTTTTTGCATTCTCCCAATTTCTCACCGACACCTGGTTTGCTTGAATTCCAAGTGCCAGATCCTAATTCTTTTCACATTCTCCCAATTTCTCACCAGAATTCACTCCAAGAAAATTCTCCACAATAGGAAATCACCCGAATTCCATTCGCTGTGCTCCCGTGAACTTTCTGAGCCTCAAATTCGGTAATCATCGACAGTTCATAGTCATTTGACTGTAGAAAATACCGATCTTACAAGGCTCTAAGCTATTTCAGAAAAACCCAGATGGTTGATGGAAGGACCTAAACAACTCAAAGGACTCGCGTTACACACTGAAAAGAATCTCTACAGAAGGGAATCACCATGATTAGAGAAACCAAGAAACGAGAGGGAAATAAATTGGGGAAAAAACTATTTTGATTTTTGGAAGACAAAAATCCCATGAAACATTAAATGAAATGCACGTGTTTTTCTAATGGAATGAAATTTAAATGAAATGTGTAAGACTTTTATTCTGGTTAATAGGGTTTTATTAATCGTAAAAAACTGGTTGGGTCTTTATGTCACCAAGCATTATTTGAGGGTATTTTGATTTATTGATATAAAAAATGTGATTTATGATGTTATGAAAAATGTGATTTATGGTGAAATTAAAATAACTTGTGTAGTTAAAAAGTGTATCAATGTAGTAATGTTATGGTAATAATTATTTTCAATGAAATGTTTGGTTTAGTAAAGATAAATAATTTTTAGAGATTTTCTATGATGTAGGGAATCAATTTGGGAAAGGTGATAGTTTGGCTTCCACATGCTTTAAAATTTTTATATTTTTTTGTCTATAAACATTAGGGGTTGAAAAGTAACATAGGTTCTATAGCTAAGTTTGTTCCAACTTGGCTATATTTTGAAACAAAAATTGTCATTGACCTCATGGATATGATAGAAATTTTGTGGCTTGTAGGGTAGTCTTTTCATGAAAAAAATGGAGATACTAGGTAGGTAGGAAGAATCATTTTGGTGGAACTTGGCCATAAAAGGGACATCTATCTTTGAATAGTTTTAACAGAAAATACACCTCATGGATTATTATTGTACGGACATCACTTTAAAATCTAGGCTAGTGTGTACACACTAACCAAAGGGTGATTAGTCAAACCCACAAAGGTATTATAGGTGCCTCTAGAAAAGGAGGTGTTTTTGTGTTCTCATTGGCTAGGTATGGGCAATGAAGATAGAGTAAGATAAGGATCTCCTTGGCTTGTTGGGGCCTAACCTAGGTTCAGAGTTTATTTCACCAAACAAATCCTAGTAATACTGGTCCTTTCGGCAACAGTCTCCTTAGCGCGGACTGAGGACTCACCCGAAGTATTATGGGAGGGTGCTAGAACCAGGTTTCTGCACCATGGAGATGTCTGATGAGTTCAAGTGGTCTGTAGTTTGACCCTACACACACGTCGTTACGCATACTTTCCTGTACCTCGCAACCTAAGGTGTTGCCTTCACGCAGCCCTACTCAAGGGCTAAACACTGCGCTTCTACGTTATCACCCAAGACTTCACTGATATTCCACAGTTAGTTGATTAACTTAGCCTAGTTGCATGCTTTAAGTTATACTTAACAATATAGACCATTTATACAGATGCATGGAGTAAATAAATAGTATATTTGCAATTTGTATCGAACATTCATTAACCTAAGAATAGATACATAGAATTATGATAAAACTTCTCTTTATTATTTTCTTCCTTGGTTACAGACTCGACTCCGCCCTACGCGCTCAGCTGCAAGGGTCCGTGCACTCAGCTGCTGACTATTAGGCCTCTGCGCACTAATTTGCAGAGCCTTCTCTTACTCTACAACCCAAAGACACACTTAGTCACTTAGACTCTTTCTTCTCTCTACTACTTCCTTTACATTCTTTTAGACTTAGATCCTTGCTATATTTATATGATCCCATGGTCCGTGGACCATGGGTAGGCCGACATTACATTAAAAAACTAGGGTGGACAACCTTGTGACTCTAACATACCTCCGCGCCCGTAATTCATGGAGCTTTACAACATAATTCAGTCAAAACTTGGGCTTTGAGCCCTAAAACATGCCTTGGGGGGATTCGATGCCCAGCAGATTTAGCCACTAGTATTTCCTATAATTTTGATCCCTTTTTCTAGCATCACCCTTATTAAGGTAGTTATACATTTAGATTAATTGAGAAGAAAAACGTGAAATCAATATATCATTTTTTGGATACTTTTAGTTAAGAATTATTGTTGGAAGGAGATAAAAAACATATTTTGTGAAGAGTATCTAGTAGTGTGGCTAAGATCAGGGTTATGAGTTCCTTAAATTTGTATACTACTCCTCATGTATAGTATTTTTTCATGGTTATTCTAGTTATTATCATTTGCAATTGCAATAAAAAACCATGGGAATATTCGAGGTCTACCTAGGTATGCTAGTCTTAACATAATAGAGTTACATCTATAAAGCCTACATAAATAAATTTATATATACTTAATATTTTGAATTATTTTTTAAGTTTTGATTCTATTTTTATATTTAATAACATTAAAACTTAAAATCGATGAATTTTATCATAATTATTAAATAACTTTTAAAAAACATATAGTATTAGTTAATAGTCAATAAATATTGTTCAACAATTATATATAATAATAATTTTAAAATAAATTAAGGGAATTGTTTAATTTGTTATTATCAATATTGTTGGGTATTTGGTTACTTCTATTTTAATAAGTATATCATTATGACCCATGAGGTGTAGACTACATGGTTTGCATGGGGTTTTGTCCCCCTAGGTCACAGTTTCAAACTTCATGGGGAGGAGTTGAGGACGGAAGTCACTTTGGGGGAATTAACTATCCTAAGGGACATGCAAGCTCGACTAAGCCTCAAAAAATCATGGTTATGATCTCCTTGAATTAAGGATGGTACTATGTCATGTCATTAATGGAGAGTCACTGACAAGTAACAACATTGAAAAACTAAGATTAGAGCTTATAGCTAAAGCATCAAGAGTTATAATAGAATTCTTTAAGTGATCACAGTAAAAATAATATGCATCATTGATATCATAGACACATGGATCATACATATCAAGCTAAATGTGGTAGCTAAAGAAACATCTTCCTACACCTAGTATCCTAGATGGACAAGACAAGTTGTCATCAAACCAATAATTCATCCATGAATTACATATACATCCATATCTCAGTTGTGAAATGATCGATGTGAAATGAATCACAGGCATTGAGATGACAATAAAAATTAAAAATATCCTCTAAAAAATCATACACAAAGTAGGGTAACATGTCCTATGACATACAACTTGCAATCTATGATGGCAAATCCTCAAAATTCAATGAGAATGATGATGACTTAGATGACGATGTTAAAGATAATGATTATGATTATGAAAATGATGAGATTTAAAAATGGAGAAGATTGGCCAAGGTTATTAGCATCATCATCATCATCATCATTATCGTCATCATAATCATTGTCATCATCATCATTGTCATTGTAACTAGCATAATATTTATCATCATCATCATCCTAGCCTTGGAAGTTGGGATTGATGCCTTATGGTTTTCTTAAGACTTAGACCAAACTAATTTCGAGGGCTCTAATCTAGGTTTTGATGGTTTTTCTGGTAGTCATACGTACTCCATTAGGATGTGTATATGCATTATAAGGGTGGTGAAAATTAGTGATGAAAGGAAAGTTGTTTCACCAATGTGGGCAACCACCTCTATGGTTTTGAGAAAGTTTCTTAACTATATAAAACCCTAACAAAAATAAACATTATCTTTAATCATAGACTCACCTTAACTTTTTTGTATGGGTCAAGTGTAAGATTATCTTAAAAAATAAACCTCAATAGTGTTTAACTATTTGTAATGCAATTAGAAAAATAAAATATTTTGTATTATGGAAAAAAATAGCATCCTATTGAAATTTTGATGGATGTTGACCAGAGAGATGTTGTCCAATTGGGAAAATATTGACTTTGTGAATCGTCAATATTCCAATAGATAGATAATTGACCTAATCAAATGTCAAATATTTGATGAACATTGAATTGTCGCCACATATTTGACCAACAAAATTATTGTCAAATATATGAATAACTTATTGTAGGATATCCGAGGATAATTGTGTTTGTTGGATATCTCACAAATGTGAGTTTTTTTTAAATAAAAAAGATATTTGCAAGTAAAATCGAATAGTATGACTCACCTATGAGAGTACAACATAGGATTTTCCACCCATATGCACTAGTGGGGGTTAGGGGTTAATGATCACAAGTTAAGAGGATAAGGGGTTAAGGCTTAGTGTGTTCATGGATTTTAGGTCAAGGGATAGGGCTTCACGATGTTCCGGGAATTTATAGTTTGGATAAGTAATTATTTGATCTCGATGTTGTTATTAAGATTCTAGAATGTTCCCCAAATCTACAATTGAAATGAATTCAATAGCTTTAGATTGGCCACGTATGTTAGCTTCTTCCAACAAACTTTAAGTAGATTAATTTTATTGAATTCATGATTTAAGGGTGGAAAATAAATTTCTTATTATTTGTAGGAAAATACGTCATTAGTGCCCTTATTGCGGTCCACATATTTTCTAAGAAACACCAAAGGAGAGAAGCAGAGGGATTGGTGTTATCGTGATCTCTTCATGCACATGGAGGGGGGCCTAGAAAAGTTGGTCCCAAAATGCCTGTAGTGGTGTCTAGATCATATCAATCCATTGTATACAAATCCAAATCAGCATGTTACACAAATGTATGTATTGTGTGAAGTTTCACATCAACTCAAACTGAAATTTCTCACCATGAATCTGTGTGGATCTTCGTCAATCCTCAAACCTTCTCCTGTGTGGAGCTTGAGAAAATATGTGCATACACATTTCACATTATAGTATGTTGTGGAGTGCATTTACAAGGTACCAACCATTCAAATTTTTATATTCTGTCAAGATCGAGGCCTATGCTAAATGCCTATTATCTGCATCTCTGCATAATGGTGTCATTAATAATTTGAAGTTTTTTGCCTTTCTAGTATGATCTAACTATTGCTTTCTACAAGATGTTTTTTCACTCCCATTATTAAAATTTTGATGTCTATCAACAACATATAGATATAATGGATGCCTCAAATAATAAAAGAGTCAATTATTTTACCATTAATAGTGTTTAGTATTTACATATGTTGTAAATTCAGTATTTCTACCGGTGGTTACTTAGGGTCAACCTAAACAGTTCTTTCACATGCATCGAAAGACGTAAAAAGTGATAATAGGAAGGACTCGTGCGAACTTTTCTAATCGTACATGTTGAATCTACAAGTGTTTTTGTTGTGCTCGACTTGTTATTAGAGTACCTATCGGGTGACAAAGTTTATACAAATGTTTGAATTGGTACTAAATAAGGTGGACCTGAGGGACTGAAGAATGAAATCACAAGACAATAATTGACTGAGATTTATAGGTGGTTGGAATAGAATCACCTTGAAATCCAATAAATGTTTGATTTTTACAAAGGAAACAACTGACATATTATTGCTTAGCATTTGCAAGATTGAAACCTGTAGTGCACATTTTTTTCAACTTGGCGTTAGCATTGGTTAAATAAAATTAATGCATGATCATGTTTTCAGGTAAACGAGTGTCATCCACAATGCATGTGAAGAACATGAGTACATGCTCAAATTGACTTGCCTTGGCTGATACTGGTAATCATCTTCACTAATTAGTGGGTAGATAAAGCATCTTGGTCATTGTATCAAGACTCACCCCAAGGGGATATCATGTGAATTTGGCTCAACATTCTCCACATAAGGCTATAATGGTGTTAACTTCACTAACCAAATCAAGGTTTTTCACTCTTCCAACATGGATACTGTGTTTTCTCCCTCCATTAATGCACCATTCTAGAACAACAATCGCATCCCATGGTGTGTATTGAACTATTGAAAAAATGTTAATGCACCCAAAACTATTACATGAAGAATGAAAAATAATTATTAGCACAATTGCTATATCCCCACCCCAAAAAGTAAAATATCTTGATATCTAAAAAGGATTTTGCATAAATAAGATTTTAGGTAGTTAGGGTCTCTTTCTATGATAAACCCTCCACTAGTTGACATCACTAACACAATCAATAAAATCCATAAAATGGAATTTCAATTAAATAAGTCAATTTTCTAAAGTAAAACCCACCCAAGCTTCTCATTTATATGGTGATCTAGGGTATTCATAAGTTTGGATAGCAATGCTTGATCATGTGTTTTCTTTTCTGAATATTGATATGCACAACATTGATATCACTTCGGTTTCTCTTGACACTTGATTAGTATTAGTTTGGGTACTAAGAATATATTACTCAAATGTATATATGTAATTTAGTATACATGGATCTCATTATTAACATCCACATAAATAAAATTCCTAAGGTAAACGTTTGAGTTGCTCTCATTCATCTACCTAGTATTAGTGTAGGTCCTAAATGTTTGAATTTGAAATGAATATACTAAATAAGGTGGACCAGATGGACAGAAGAATGAAAGAACAAGACAATACTTGATTGATATCTATAGGTGGCTAGAACATAATCACATTGAACTCCCATCAGTGTTTGATTCTTACAAAGGGAACATCCCACATATTATTGATTACCATTTTCAGCATTGAAACTTGTACTGTACGTATTTTTTAACTTGGAAATAGCATTGGTTCAATGAAATTAATGAATAATCCTTATTTTAGTTAAAGGAGTATGGGTACATGCTCAAATCGAGTTGTCTTGGCTGATATTGGTAATCATCTTCCTAACTAACATCTACATAAATAAAATTCCTAATATTGATTTATTTGACTAAATAAATAAATTCCACACTCTCGAAAACCCTTAAATCATGTATATTGTACAAATTAGACCACTCAAACTTATAATTTTAACAAACATCAACTCAATTTTGGACAAAGTCTAACCAGAAAATATTCAGAGAAAAAAATCAAAACGTAGCTAAAATACAACATTCTAAAGCCATTTTAGCCTTGCTGATGGAATTTTAACACTGTAAGTGGATTCAAAGACCCCTTTGCCTCTAAATTTTAACAATGTGGATGGATTCAGAGACCCCTGTAGTGAAATGGAACACTTCGACATCAAAATTACAATTTTCCATTTCTGGACGCGTACATAATTAAAAACTACTAATATAAATGACTAATGCAATACTTCTTGTACTTGTTACTTGGTCATATTTTTATTCTTGGACTATAATAGTCATTTATGTTAAGCATTATTGATTTTTTCACTTATTATCTAGTCATATATTTTAATCCTAGACTAAATTAGTCATTTAAGTTAGTCTCTTTTAGTTTAGTCACTTATTATCTAGTCGTATATTTTATCCCTAGACTAAATTAGTCATTTAATTTAGTCATTTTTAGTTCGTTCACTTAAAATTGCTCAAATTTAGTAGCAATTCACTTGAAATAATTGTGGTGACTAACGTTTTTAGTCACCTAGTCATTAATTTCATCATTTTCTACTAGTGTATGTAGATCAGCTAGCCCTCCTCAACAACCACGATTTGGATTTGCAATCACGACCATCGATTACCTATAATCGTTTCATCAAACGAGATCCAATGCAATAAGAGTTTATAAACGCCCATCGAGGCCAAGCCACACGCCACTCCCGGTCAGGAACATATCTATAATTTAGAGTCATATCGCGGTTCTTCGCTGCTACCAATGCCTGACTTCTCTCTACGCTTGGTGAATCGGTCCTACACATATACCACACTCTTTCTATATCCATCTACATAGCGGCAACAAAATGATGGGAAAACTAGTAATGGAAAAACAAACAAACCACTCATCAAACTTTTTATTTCCCTCAGTCGAGGAGGGGCCAAGCCCAAGAGGGGTCACGCTGTGAGGGGCTCTAATACCATGATAAAAACAGATAACCTAAACTATCTTCACATCCATTAATCAAATATCACATTACATATATACATGAGTATGATCTCAAGATAGGAAAACTATCTTGGGCATCCAATCTATTGGTTGAGAGAATATCTCAACCACACACAAATAGAGGAACTTAGTTAGGAATAGACTCTTTACATAGAAAATCACAACCTAGACAAGTAGGAATTAATATTCCAACACCTTCATAGTCACAATGGGGGTCTCTTTATTACAATCATTTAGAATATCACTTGTCTCTTTAATATGACCTTGCAATATATTATGAGTTTTCTTGCACAAATTATTTTTTTTCCTATTTTATGGATTGGGATATGACTCAAATGAAAACTTCTATGAGCCCCGTACTTTCTTTATTTGCCACCGAGATTAGCCAAGTGGTAAAAGTGAATGTGTTTGTGTATCCCTCTATCGTTGGATATAGAAGAATACACCCTAGATTTGCATAACATTCTATAGAATCACCTCTAACAATTAAACATATATGATTGGATTCATCAACATGGCTCCCTAAGTGGACACGTTAGTCTAAAATTTTGAACCTTCAGTAAGATACTTTAACTATTACGAGTGGTTAACTACCATGATAGCCCTTATGACTAAGGCCCATCTTGTGATCCCTAACTTTTCTAAGTCTCCTTTGCCTGGTTTCCTCTCTATTCCTCTTCAAATTTATTTTCCTTTAATTTCTCCTTATAACACACCTTTATCCAATATCTACAACAATTTTTGTTTTAGTGCTTTCCACTTAGGGCTCCTAATAATCCTCTTACTCCTACCTCGGATCATTCGTTTGTGTAGGTTGTTGTCAAAGGTTGTGTGAACATTTTTCACACATTATACTCCTTTCCTACTTCTTCACCCTATCTCTCACCCCTTTTCATTTCTTACGAGCCCAAAAAGAACCTATTGAACAAACGAACCCACTCGATAGGATGTCTTTCTTAGACGTCTCTGCTCGTAGGTGGGGGAGATCATATTGCACATGAGTGTGAAAAGGTTGTACGTCAAAATGTTGCACGAGGTGCTTAGCATAAAAAGTGTACAACTTTGGGTTCAATTACATAATCCTAAACTTAATCAATAGACTGAACTCGAATATATACCTATATATCCCACCCAACCCTTTGACTACCAATGTTAATTTACATCTGGGTCTTTGTCTCAATATCGATCCATACTTAAGACACTATTACCATGTCATTGTTAGAGTACATCACAGTTGCACTTTACTCACATTTCATATACCATTTCTATGGTCATATATAACACTACCAATATGGTGGCATCGTTGGTCCTCCATTCATTATAGATCGTATTTCAATGTAATGAGTGTACTCTACATCATCCTTATCTCAATCATCAAATAAAGGGAGATGTAGGGATGACTAGCTTTGTTGAGTCATTATCATATTACGGTGACTTTTATCGAATATAAATCCTTGCAGTCATGACAGTTGTATGACGGGTTTTGTGCCAACTCCAACACTCAATGAACTACATATGTTACGAAGTTTAATAATTTATCCACGCTGATATTTTTATGTTATAGTTACCTATATAAAACCAGCTAAGATATATCCGCATATTGATTAACGTCTATCTTACTTCGTTCTGACTTGGCCAAAAATTTAGAAGGTAAGGAATATGGAAAAGCGTTGTCTTTTCCCTATGCAAGTTGAATAGTTTCGATAGAAAAAATAATCCATTTATCAAGTGTTCGCTTTATAAGGCCTTCGTGCCCCGAAATATCATATTGGTTTCACAGGAGGAGGCTAGATTATTGTATTTGTCATCTAATAAATATAGAGGTCACCATTCCTATTTTGTAATATACGCTCACCTCGCACCTAATCTCTTTGTGTCGTGAACCTCATGTAGACTGGAACAACGAAATTGAGAAGCCAAAAGCTTAATCAAGTTTGGGACATATTGAGACTATCCACCCCAAATAGGAAGATTCCTTACACTCACATTCACTTTAACACCATGCAGGTACGTGTGATCCAAGAGTCTCGAAACTAGTTTTCGTGTCTCTCTACCTCGACGTGTACCACTCCAAAACCTTGGGAATTTTTCTTACGTCAAATATTAGCAAATTAATATTGAAAATAAAACATTAACTAATTATTACAAATATGATTTTTTAATACCTTATCATATTGATTATCTATCACAAATGATAAGTTAAACAACGTGAATTAGCTACCGTGACCTCTATGTGCATGTAAAAAAATGTGATTCTGATATTATTTGATGATTTTATGTGTGTGGAAGCAATAGACTGATCACATATAAAATTTATGTCCGTCGTTGGGTAAAATTTTGTGAGGTAGGAAGAAACACAATTGATAGACAAGGATCCCACATGACTCCCTCAAATCACAATTGCATTTCCCCTGTGTTATTTTTTGTTTGGACCTACTTTGATGACTATGAGTGTGTCCTCAATGCGCATGTACAAAGACATGTAATGATGCTGAAATATGACTCTAATATTATTTGATACTTTTTGTGTGCAAGCGTGAACTTAGTTGTTGACTCCATATCTGAAATCATCATCTCCCCCAGGCTTCCCCTTAGGTTTGGTTGAGTTTGTCTCCCCTTGGCTTGGTTGAGTTTGTTAAATTGGCATGAAGAAACACTCTCTATAGACAAGAAACACTCACGGTTGGTTTCAATTAAATTACTAATAGCTATAACATTTACCAATGTGGTTGATATAGGTAGATTGGCTATATGAAGGAGATATACAATCACATTTTCCAATGTGGTAATATAGGCCCACAGTCTTACATTAATAATTATTATGTTTATTTTTTTAAATACCAACTATATGTGACTATTAATAACAATATAAATAATAACAACCATATTCTTATATATTTTTATATATTATTATATGATTATAATATTAGTATTATAATAATAATATAATAGGTATTATATTGATAATAACAATTATTATTATATTATATTATTGTTACACTAAAATTTGTCACCATGACTATCTGCAGTTAATATGGCTCCATCAATAGTCATATTATCCTTCTTCTCAAGCCTTATACCTTTGCTCTCCATGTCAAACTTCAAAAAGAAAGAAAGTCACTAAAAAACATGTTTATCTCTGGGTACGCAGGTTCTCTCTACCTTGCCTGCATGTACGCATCCCAAACTCATTGTACCTACATACTTGTACGCTCTGTAAGTCAAGGGATGGGTGCGTACCCCTGTAAATGTCAAAAGGCGTGAGTTTCATCTTAAAAAAAGTTACTTGTGGTCACTTCTAGAGCCTTCTAGAAGAGTGTTTGACGTGTATTGAGCGCCTCCAGATGGTTCATGCATCCCTATGATAGAGGAACTTATCCCATCAAAAGAGGAGCTACCCCATCCAAAAGAGGGAGTATCCCATTGATGTTGGAACTGAATAACTTCCTCTAGAACACTATAAATACAGGCCTTGGGCCAGAGGAGGGGAGGTTGAAAGCTAAACATTCCAAAGGGTAGATGCTACTGGAATTAGGACTTCCATTGTAAACTTGTGAGGAAAGATTACCATCCTTTCTTGTTCATTTGGAAGTGGGTGAGCTTGTCAAAGTAGAGGAAAACTCTTGCTGGACCCTGGGAGGAACTTGCACAACACCAAGGCTCAGGTTGTAATGGTTTCTTTTTTGTTTCCTTAATACAAATAAGTCCATTCTTCTCAATGATTTTGTTGTTAATGAATTGTTTCATATACTTCTTGGTCTATATGTTGAATATGTTTTGTTTTATGAGATATTCAGGTGTTATGTAATCGTTTGATTGTTAGTGTATGCATGTTTCAAAGTGAAGGAGGAGCTCATCTCGATCAGCAAGGCTGGACTGCTACAACAAGCGTTGGACCTAAGGTAAGATCGGAAAACACTTGGTTTCTCATAGAATAATGTATGTTTAGAGAAGGATTGCTCTTGTTTGGTTTGTTTGTCACTGGAGAGTCTTAGACTCCTAGGGAGGTTAGGTTTGTCTGCAAAAATAACTCTTTCCACATGACAAATTGGCGACTCCACTGGGGAATCCGTTGATGTGATTGATTTTTCCTTTGAGCATTACTTTGATCTGAAAAGAGTCTTGTTTCTTTTGCTTTTTGGTTGCTTGACTGTGTTTTTGGGTGGCTTAGCTTAGGGTCGAGTTAGAACTTAGGTTTTCTTTATTTTACAGTAGTACGCACCCTATGCGTTAGACACAGTGCGTACTTGTACGCACTGTATCTATGTACACAGAGCGTGCACGCACCTGGTTAAACAGGCTGCCTGCGTACCCT